>JAOTRO020121410.1:0-13455 GCA_028566515.2 Pyracantha coccinea | reverse complement strand
AAACAAAAGCCCACTCACTGATACGTAGAAGGGTCGTAGCCCCCGAGCCTCGCGTGGCTGCGCTCGTCCTCAGGATAGACCTCACCTATATGTGAAACAACTATAAAACCGTCAATTTAAAGCACATAACCAACCTTAGGTAATAACTTCTCATACGTTGCTCAATTGGGGTATATGAATATACCACCGTGATCTACACAACCTCACGAATTTCCCTATATTTTTAGAAAAATTTTCCAACTCCCACGAGCTGCTACACGCATGCCTTGCACTCTGACGGAATCCCTAATGCCATTAGGGAATATTCCTTCGAATCCCAAGAATATTCCGTCAAATCCCAAGAATATTCCGTCAAATCCCAAGAATATTCCGCCAAAGCTAACTGACGTCGTTACCTCCGTTAGGAATATTCCGTTAAAGTTGACGGAATATACAGTCGTCTCCTACCTCAGTTCGCCGGTGACCGGCGCCGGCGCCGCTGCATCGCCGGAAACTGGGAAAATGTTTAAAACACTATTTCTAACTCGATTCTTAACCATTTTCTACGAAATTACCACCAAAATGATCCTTATCAAGAGTAGAATAGGTTTTTACCTATTGGGAGCCCCAGCTCCGCCGGGATCTCGCTAGAGAATCTCCACCAACTCTGGCCACACTTGAAACTCGCTAAACTCAAGTTGTTTAACGTCCAAAATTTACCAAAATAGCTTAAAAACACTAGGGAAGAACAAATAACACTAAATCGGAGCTTAAATCTACCTGGAATCAACTCGACCAAGTCAGAGCTACAGTGATCAAAACTGGGCTTCTCGGGTTCTCAGGTTTTCAAGCTTCAAACTGCTAACCAAAGGTGTAGTTAGACTCACCATGTTATAGGGATGCAATTTTTGGGATTAAAAAGCTCGATCTACAACGACCTGAGGGAGTTCTAAGTTTGTCCGTACAATTGTACGAACATGGAGGATTCGAGAGAGAGAAAGATGACAGAGTGTGTACGTGTGCATGTGGTGTGTGTGTGTGTGAGTTCCAATTGGGCAGTTTAACTGCCCTTGTCCTTTAATTGGGTTGCATGCCCTATTGCATGCACATCAAGCCCTAAAAACTAATACTTACACCTTAACACACAAAAGCCTAGTTCACCCAACTAAACCCTAAGCTTGATAACCTGCATGCCACAACAAAAATTAAATGGGTTAAACACATGATGGGAGAACCTAAGGTTAAACATATATGTATGTATCCACGTCACAACACCAGGGCAAACTATCATTTCACTCGCCTAGAGATATAAATAATTACTTTTGAGACAGGTTGTCACACTAGATGGATTTAAATTATCGTAAAATAAGCGTTAAACAATATTTACACTGTTTTTAAAAAGTAATACCATATTTATAGATATTATGAGAGTTTAAGATAAATATGGTGAAAGTCTTAAAAAAGAAAATAAAAATACATACAAAAATAAAAAATTTAAATGAGAGAAATGGGTTAATGAACCACAAAAAAAAGGTGGGATCAGAAGAGAAAAAAAGGGACAATACTTGGGTACTCTCTAGTGAGTACCCATTATACTGAACTCGTGAAGTGGCCCGTAGTCCACTTGCCATATCTAAAATGTCCCAAAACACTTACTACCTTTGTTACCAAACACTCATCATCTTCCTCATCCCAACTTCTATTTTTCAATCGGTTCCAACCCTCTTCCCGGCAACCTCAACCCCAATCTTCTGCGGCGAAACCATCTTCTCCCTTCCCTCTGCTATAGCTCTTCATCACCACACCCTAAATAAAACAAAGAACCAATATCCTTTGTTTGCCATGAATTCTCGCTAACCAAACACCTCCCTTAAACCTTTCACCCACCAAATACAGGTGGGGAGCATGGCAGAGCCATGGGAAATGTAGGTCAAACGAGGAGACAGAAGTGGTGCTAACGAAGGAGAGAGGTTGGAGAAGGAGATGGCGACCTAATTTTGTTTCAAATCTGGACAAACAACCAAATTTCATTGTGACCCGCCACCAATTCTTATCTTCTCCGGCGACCCAGCACCAATCATACTCTACTCCGGCGACCCACCTTCACTCACTTTCTTCTACATAAAGACCGACTCGTCGTCCTTCTCTTGAATGACTGCGATTGCTGAATACGGTCTCCTGCGTAGCAGCAGAAACTAGATCACCGAAGCAAGAATTCTCATTTCTGAAGAGAGTGGAGGGGCTGAACGAGCGCTCCTAGGCATGTTTTCAAGCGAGGGGAGGGGCGAAAATAAATGACTCCTTAGTTTTAGGGTTTAAAAAATATATGCACGACTTCTAGCAGCCTTCTCTCAATTTTCTTCTTCTCTTCAATGCACACCTCCATGTCATCCGTCCAACTGCTATCTCTGGCAGAAAAGGTGTGAAGATGTTCTCATTGAATTTGTGATCAGAGATAAGATGCCATTCAGGGCAATTGAGGGGGAAGGGTTTTTGAAGTATAGCTTTGAGCTTCAACCTCATTTGAAGGTGCCTGATCGGAAGAAGGTTGCTACTGGTGTGTGGGTGTTGTTTTTGTAGCTTGTTTGCAAACCACCAGTTATGCCATTTACCAACTGAACCAACCAATAGTTTTGGTTGAACCGATTTTTGGCAACCACAAGAAGACGATTGACTAGCAGTAACTAATTTTCGGTAATTATGTATATGTGGTTGGCAGATGGCACAAGAAATTTGGCACGGTTTGCCAATCGAACCTAGCCCAGCCATAAACATGTCATATGATGGGATGTATGTCCAGAGACATTTATTGTATAAAGTTGCACACTTTCTTTTCACCTCTTAAAAATCTGTCTATATTCCCTATTTACTTTTTTCTGTCATCATCCAGCGTTTGATGGGAATAAACGTTTTACACACCTCTAAACAACTTATGTCATACACATGCACTAAAACATGCAATGCGTTAGGGTTAAGTTTGATTAGTATGTTATGAACTACCTTCTTCAATATGTTGGGAATTTTTTTTATGTTATGAGATAGACCGGCAACATAAGTGTTTATATTGTCCGACCCTAGATTATTGATCAAATTAATTTTGCCTAAATGTTATTTTCGTTGTTAGCTTACAATTTGGATTTGTAACGATACTCAACGCTAGGGTTTGAGTAATTATAGAGGAACTTTAGCAATGCTAGACACTAGGATTTCAATTTTACATCAATATAGGGTCATAAGTTCAACCAACATAAATTTGCGAGAGATATCATTGCGTAAAATTATACCTAGTTTGGAAACATAAGATGATTATGTTCAAGAAAAAACACTATGTTTATTTTTATGCCAATCACTATCACTACAAAAAAATAAAAAATAAAATAATAATAATAATAATAAACCACCTTTTCAGATGAAAGGATTTTGTCGGGCAAAATAAGGCTTTCGTCGTCTAAATATTTGCCCAACATAAATTCGTAGCCAAAGGTCGTCAAACTAAAGTTTGCCTGACAACTTTTCAAATTTCGTCGATAAAATGCGTGGACCAACTTGGGCTGAGACCAAAACTTGCTCGATCATAGTATTTCGTCAGGTAAGGAATTTAAAGAAAAAAATATATAAAAATACAACATGTATTCATCCGGCAAATATTCTAACATCTAAAAAAATCGTAATTTAAATTGTATTTAATTTAAAGTAAATTATTAGTTTTAATTATATTAATCTCAAAATGAATCACAATATAAAAAAATTTAATTATATTAAGATTAAAATATTCGTACAAATGTACTGCCGAAAGTCGCTCAGAGGATTAGAGAGGCGAATGCCAAGGGCTACCATTGTTTGCGCCATTGCAGCAGTGTACTGCCAAAACTCCTCCTCCCACTGGCACAGCTTCTTCCCGAGCTTGTTCTTGCTCGCACGTTTCTTCTTCTTGTTGGCACATGGCTTCTCCATCTCCACTTGTTGCAGTCTGGAAGAAGTCTAGCTTGGAGGCTAATAGTTAGATAAAGAAGATCCCCCAAGGTCCCGAGCCAGACCCGTACCCAGGCCACGAAGCTCTAGGCCTTTTTGTCACATAACCTTGTCCAACAACTATAGAGGCACATCTAAACTAGGTGTTAGTTGTTCCATTAGCATGTTCTATTGTTGCTGGCAGAGTTGGGCTAGGTGCTCGTTCTTTTTCTGCAACAAAGAAGCCTAAAACAAAAAAAAAAACCAATTAAAATTATCGATCACAATTTTAATATTTTTAAGTGTAATGAAATTTAAAAAAATAAAATAAAATTGAACAGAATTCTTACGTAAATTTCGTCAGCCACCTAGTTGCCATAATTGACAAGCATAGCCCTCCAAACGTCGATTTCCAAGAAAAGCGAACAATTCTCATGCTGTTCCTCAATTCGGAAAGTGATGAGCTAAGAACCAGAGTGATGAAGATATGGCTTCACTTCTCGGTTGCCCTTATTTGCCTTCGATTTCCGTTGTGAATAAAAAATTAAAAAAAATTGAATCAATAAAAAACACAAAATTGAAATGAAATTCATAAAAACTTACCAAAAATTTTGGGATCTAAAAATGGCTGCATAGCCAGTGCCAATCGTCTATTCTTTCCGCAAACTTTGGAGGTGGATCGTTCAAAGCTTCAACATGAGATGCACAAGTCTTTTAGTACATGTGTAGCTTGTACACCCACTCCTTGCACCCCTCAAACCACACTCGGTTTATGTACTCAAATATACCCGTAATTTTCGATCGATCTTGAAATTGACCTGAAATAAATTTAAAAAAACAAGTGTATTCGTTTAAAAGTACATTAAATAAGTTTTGGTAATAAAAATAATAAATTAAACAAAATAAAGCTCACTACAAAGATCTCTTTCTTCATCTTCTTTTTCTGCACCTGCGTGCGCGGGCCCGGAGGGGGGGAGGCCCCTCAATATAAGGGTGAGCATGAGGTGCTTGGTGCAGATGATGACTTCCATGTCGTGAGTCAATAGGCTATTGCCTTTGAGGTGCCATGGATTTTTAACGACCACGATCTTGGCTTGCGTGATGTGTGTCATCCGGTTCGTGGACAAGCCTCTACAAAACCACCGCACTTTAATCTTTTTCCCACCCTCAGATAGGATTTCTCCATCCCTAGTCGAAGGCATGGCCACAGAATCAGCATCTGCCTCTACGGCGTCACCAACAGGTACAAAGGCTGACATAGGGTCAGGCTGTTTCCAGATGTGAATACGCTTGGCAAATGGAGGCTCCCAAATCGATAAAGCAAATGGAGTAGACCCGACCAACTACTCGATGTGGCAGAGACCCTAACTCAAAACACACTCAGAACAGACGACCATGATTAATTGCAAACAATCCAACGATTCAAATTCATTCTAACTTTAATTAAATATATATATATATATATATATATATATATATTTCAATTCGATTCGTGATTTTCAAACCATGGAATATGTAATACTGATTCTCATATCAAAAGGTTCAGGATCCATTAGGTATGGAGTCTTGAAGATTTCAGTATTGTTGGTTTCAGAATTTTTCAATATGGGATCGAGAGTTTTTGGTTTGGTTTGAGATTTTTTGGAAAAATTACCAGCCCTAAATATTTCCTACAAATTTCACAGTTTCCTAAACTTTCACAATTTCCTACCAATTCATCAAAATCATAGATTTTACACATCCAACTGATATAAATCAAAGAGATGAGCAAACCTACCCTCGGGTAAAAGAGAGGGTACGCACAAAGAGGACTAAGAGAAGAGAGCACCGAGATGGCAGTGAGAGAGATCGCAAAGAGAGAGCACAAAGATAATCTCATAGACAGAGAAAGCAAGGGTGCGAGGAGGAAAAAGAAGAACCTCTTGAACTAGTATAAAATATTAGAACTTTGCCCAACGAGCGAATTCATCGGGCAATATCGGGCAAAGGTTGCATATAAATTCGCGCTCTTTAATTTTGGGCGAAAATATATAGTGAAAAATAGCTTTACTTGACGAAATTTATAATATTTTGTCAAGCAAACACTTTAATCTTGGAGAAATTTTATTTTGGGGGGAAAATGGTGGAGAAAATTTGGAATTTTAACCAATGAATTTACTACTGTTGGCCAACGAAGATAGGTAAATTTGGCCCGCAAACTTTGTAAATTCCGTCGGGTTAACACCAAAAAATCAATTTTTTTCCTATTTTTTATTTATTTTAATACGATTCAAAGATCATCAAATTTGATGATCATGTCAATTTAGTGTGGGATTTTATCCTCAATTAGCGTCCTTGCAAAAAATCATTAAAATTGAAGTTAAAATAACTGTTAAATCGTGATGATACGTTTCTAATTATTGAACGATTTCGACACGTTACCTAATCTCTGAATATTTGTTTTAGGCATGCAATCTCGTACTATACTAAAAAAATGTGTTGGTTGGATCGTTGAAATTAGTTTCGTAGATTGTGTATCCCGTCAACACAATAAATTTAACAAATACTTAAAGTTTATTCTATACTTCTATAAAGTATATGTAAGATTTTGTGGTAGCCACTAGTTTAAATATTTTAGATTGATGATCGAGTTCGTCATTGTATTCTTCTATGGTTAAGGTTGTAGTTGCAAAAATCATCAAAATCGGAGCTAAGATAACCATTAAATTGTGATGATATGTTTTAAACCGTCAAGGATTTCGTCATGTTACCTAATCCCAGAAACTTGCATTTAGGTAATTTTTGACGGATGCGATCTCGTACTATATTAAAAAAAAGTGTGAAGGTTGAATCGTTGAAATTAGTTTTATAGATTGCGTATCCCAACAATATAATAAATTCAACGAACACTTAAGAGTTTATTATATACTTCTATTAAGTAGAATGTAAGATTTTGTGCTAAAGAATAGTGTAAATATTTTAAATTGATGATAGAGTTCATTCATTGTATTCTTCTAGGTCCCTGGGTGTAGTTGCAAAAAATAATAATAATCATCATAATTGGAGCTCAAATAACCATTAGATTGTAATGATATGTTTTTAACTGTCGAATGATTTCGTCCTATACCTAATCTTGGATACTTGCATTTCGATACTTTTTGGCATATGCAATATCAGAGTATATACCAACTACATTGACAGTTGGATCCCATTAACACAACAGATTCAACAAACACTTATAGTTCATTGTAAGATTTTGTGTAATCGCTGGTGTAAATATTTTGAATTGATGACCGGTTAGTTCATTATATTCTTCTAGGGCTAAAGAGTCTAGTTACAAAAAATCATCAAAATTGAAGCTAATAAATCATGATGCTACATTTCTAACCATCAAAGCATTTTGTCCTGTTACTTGGTCCCAGACACTTGCCTTTCCTAGACCGCCTATCCGTTTACACAATATATTCAACAAACACTTACGAGTTTATCCTCTACTTCTTTTATTAAGTACAATGTAAGATTTTCTGGTAACCACTAATGTAAATATTTTAAATTGATTACCGAGTTCATTCATTGTATTCTTCTAGGGTTGAGGAGTGTAGTTGCAAAAAAATCATCAAAATCGAAGCTACAATAACCGTTAAATCGTGATGAAATGTGTCAATGTAAATTTTTGCCATCCTTTGCTTTGATGAATTTGTACCTACAAAACAATTAACATATTTGATTAAAAACCAAAGGCTCAGGGGTTTGGCCAATGGATCTCTGATACCTAAGTCAGTATCTCTGAAAATAATGAGTGTTTAGGGCTTGTATGCGTAGCAAATTGAGGTATTTATAAGGAGGTTTCAGCCATAGGGTTAGGGTTTTTTCCTACACATGGCGACTTCCCATAGGCCAAGTTGTGTCATTCATAGGATGGATGAGGAAAGAATATTCCCAATATATTATTTAGGAGAAAATATCTTGAGATAATGGTGGAAGTATCCCTAATTGATTGGATACGGATTTCTTACTTGATTGAGTTGATCTTCAATTGGGAATGTATCAAAGATAGGTTTTAGTAATTAATCCTGTCTTTATTACCTTTGACTTTTCCATGCCACAAGCAGGGGAGCTTTGAGTAGTCATGGTCAGCTACTTGGACCTTAAGGGATGCTGAGCTACGCGTAGGAGCAGTTGAGGGTCATACCCATTTAATGATGGCAATCATGTCTTTCTTGAGAAAAATTCTACACATCGCCTTCTAGATTTATGGAATTATTTTTTACTCCACAATACGTTACTGACTGTCGAATGATTTTGTCCTATTACTTAATCCCAAAAACTTGCATTTCAGTGATTTTTGGCATATGCCATCTTGGAGTATATGCCAACTACATTGATAGTTGGATTGTTGAAATTAATTTCGCAGACTGCAAAAATCAATGAAGCAATTGAATACGCCGAAATGTCACTTTTTGCCCGACAAACTTTAAGCACTAAACCCTAAATCATAAATTGTACCGTTCCCCGAAGAAACTTGTAGGATTTGTCAAGCAAAATGTGGCATATTATGCGCCAATTTTTTCCATTGTCACGAATACTATGCCCGACGATTGTTTCTTTGCCCGTCGAATGATTTTTGTTCGCCAAAGATCTCAGAAAAAAATCAAAACCTTAACCACTTTTGCCCGACCAAATGTTTTATTCCGTCAAGTAAAGTTACTTTGTTCAACAAAATTTTTTTTCGTCAACCAAATAGTAATTTCTAGTAGTATATGTTTTTTAAAAGAAGACAACTTCCTTAAACGAAACTAGATAAAATTAAGTAGAGTTCTAAAAGCTTGTGAATAAGGTTAGGTAGAGGTTGATTTCGCATTATTCCACAATTAATCGAACTAAGCAAGTCTATCATAGAATTTCTAGCAATGAATTGAAAACTTGGTTTCCTAAAATTATACTTTGTGCAAGATGCATTGATCACGTAAATCAAAGGGTGCACTCTTTCTCCTTATCAAAAATAGTTATGTGTGACCAATGCACCAACATTCCCATATATCTCTCTTTTTCTTTATGGTTTTTCATCACATTCCCATCTAGAATTCAGAAAGGTCGGGCTTTATTTTTGTTCATCAGCTAGCACTAGCCTATGGTATCAAATTAACCTGCAATGTGTTTCCTCGAAATAATTCAGCCACTAACAATTTTGTTGACTTATATTCACTAAAGAAATGTCACATCATGTACCATGTCATTAGTAAAGTAGTTAGGAATTAGTTAGAGTGGTTATATGTAGTTTACACTATAAGAAAGGTAGTTAGGCTAAGAGACTTGTATAAAAGGCTGAATGCAGCTCATTCTATACTAAGTTTCCATTGATCAATACAAAAG
Source organism: Pyracantha coccinea (assembly GCA_028566515.2). NCBI lineage: Eukaryota > Viridiplantae > Streptophyta > Magnoliopsida > Rosales > Rosaceae > Pyracantha > Pyracantha coccinea. Next base: position 4,173 of record JAOTRO020121410.1, on the reverse strand, counting down.
CATTTCACATTTTCTCTCTCAAATCTCTCTGTATTCTTTCTTGATGTTCATCATTTCTGGTTTCTGTCATCTCTGTTTGCTACTATTAGGATGGTACCATCGCCAAGCGGTGATCTTTTGGGAATTTTCTTTTGTTGAGCAATTTTGGGTGGTTCGTTGATTTCTTAAGGTGGTTCATCTTCTTGCTGGGTTCTTTCCACTGTAGTCAATGTAATCAGGTCATATCTTCCATTTACTTACTTTCTGCACATGAGTTGTTTGTGGTTTTTGTGTTAGTGAAAATCTAAGAAGTGTTGGTGTGATTTTGTATCTGGGTTTTCTGAGTATGATTAAGGCCATTGCCAAAAAAAAATTAAATTAGGAGTATATGAATTTGTGTGGTAAGGTCGATGCCAATAATTGTTGAATTTGATGAAGTATATGAGTTTTGTGAATTGATGAGGCCGATGCCAAGATTATTTAAATGTGATGAGTCTATGAATTTGTTGAATTGTGAATTGATAAGGTCGATGCTAGTTGGAGAATAATGGGTTAATAGAAGTTGTTGATTAAAGAAGGTCGAGGCCAAAAGATTGTTGTGATATTACTTGTTGATTTGCTGTGTTTTGTGGGTTTCTTGAAAGTTTTTTGAAGTTTGATAAAAGATTGGTGCATATTGTTGTTTCTTGAAAGTGTTGAGCAATCAAGATGTCTGATAAATCAGTAAGAATTGAGAGTGTGTTGGGAATGTTAACTGTGAAGCTGGAAGATGACAACTTTGTCAAATGGAATTATCAGTTTTCAGACTGTGTTGAGAGGGTATGATTTCTTGGATTTCTTTACTAGTGAATCCCCTTGTTCACCAAAGTTTGTGATTGATACTAAGTCTGGAGTGACTAAAGATATTACAGAGGCTTATAAATCTTGGGTTCAGAAAGATATGGCATTGTTGAGTTTATTGATTGCCACTTTATCAGATGAAGCTATGGAGTATGTAATTGGTTGTAAGACTTCAAATGAGGCTTGTATAAGCTTTACAAGAAATATATGCTTTTGTGTCAAGGACTAGGATAAATTAGCTCAAAACTGAATTTCACACAATTCAAAAGAGGAGTGACTTTATAGACAAATATTTGCTCAAGTTAAAATCCATTAGAGATTAGCTTTTATCTGCATGGGAGAAAGTTACAAATTAGGCTTGCAATCATTCTGCATTTCTGATCAACAAAATGCCATCTAAAAACTTAGGAATGAAGTCTTCTTATCAGTTGTTCTTTCATCAGGATCAAGTTATACATACTTTGAAGATTTTTGGATCTGCAATATATCCATTCCTAAGGCCATATAACCAAACCAAATTACAACCTAGGTCTAAACAATGTGTTTTCCTGGGTTTTGCTGCTAGATATAAGGGTGTTGTGTGTTATGACATATGCGGTAAGAAGTTAGTATTGTCAAGTCATGTTAATGTTTATTTGGGACTACAAGTGTGTTACAAAGTACAAGAATGCCTTCAGTTATTGTTTAATTGTCTACTTCTGGTGCAAATACACATACTGAATCTTCTAGTTCTTATAGGGAACAATATGCAAGTCCAGAAATTATGGAACAAGGTTTAAGGCATATTTCACAGGATCTTAGCTCATCTATTTAAGACTCACAGGATCTCAATAATGCACACAATAGCCCTTCCTCTTCTACTCATTCAACATCAACTCAAGGTACAATATCACTATTGTCTGTCTACAATCCTTCACAGTTGGAGGTAATGCTTCCAATGTCTTCTCTTTCATCTATAATTCATGAAAAATCAGTTCATTCTATGGTTACAAGACTGAAATTAGGTGCAATTACAAAGAGGTCATACATATGTTAATGCTTCCAATGTCTTCTCTTTCATCTATAATTCATGAAAAATCAGTTCATTCTATGGTTACAAGACTGAAGTTAGGTGCAATTACAAAGAGGTCATACATATGTTTCACTGCTTCATTCCAAGAATTACAAACATCACTGTTGGATGATGAACATGAGTTTTTCGGTGGGTTTTTATTCCTTGCTGCAATTAAAGATTCAAATAAACCTTCAACATTTAGAAAAGCTTCAACAATTCCTCAGTGGCAAACTACAATGCAAGAAGAATATAATGCACTCAAAGCTCAAGGAACATGGCATTTGGTTTCTCCCCCACTTGACAGATCAATCATTGGGAGTAAGTGGGTGTACAAAATTAAGAAAAATCTTGATGGAAGTGTTTCCAGGTATAAGGCCAGACTTGTGGCTCAAGGTTTCTCACAAGAACAAGGTCTAGACTACTCAGAAACCTTCAGTCCAGTGGTAAGACATACTATTGTAAGCTTAATCCTATCCTTAGCAACTACACACAAATGGGAATGCAGTTAGACATTAAAAATGCATTCCTACATGGTGAATTATAGGAAGAGGTTACATGAAACAACCTCAACAGTTTGTTGACCCATCTTATCCCAGTTATGTCTGTAAGTTGGTGAAATCTTTATACAGGTTAAAATAGGCAGCAAGGGCATGGAATTCAAAGTTCACAAGCTATTTACCAGCTTTGGAATTCGTTGCATCTTCACCTGATAACAACTTATTTGTGAAAACTAATGATAAGGATGTAGTAATCCTATTCCTATATGTGGATGACATCATCCTTACAGGTTCTAATATTGCTAAAGTTCAAAAAGTTGTTCAAGATTTTTCTGGTGTGTTTGACCTGAAAGATATAGGTAAACTCACATATTTTTTAGGTTTATAGGTTCATTATAGAGAAAATGGAGACATATATGTTAATTAGTCTAAGTATGTGAAGGATCTTATTCACAAAGTTAGAATAGAGTCATGCAAGCATGCAAGTACTCCATGTAAACCACACAATTAGATGTTGATTAATGAGGGAAAACCATTGCAGGATTCTACATTGTGCAGGAGTTTGGTTGGTTCACTGCAATACCTCGCTTTACACGCTCAAATATAGCTTTTGCTGTTAATTAGTATGCCATTTTATTACAACTCTAACAAATGTTCATCTTGGTTTTGTAAAGAGAATTATTAGGTATCTTCAAGAAACTGCAGGGTGTGGAATTACTTACTCTTCTGATATTGACATTCATTTAACACCATTTTTTATGCTGACTGGGCTGTTGACTTAAATACAAGAAGGTCAGTGACTTGTTATGTAGTATATCTTGAAACTAATCCCATTTCATGACAATCCAAGAAGCAAACTTCAGTCTCAAGAGGTACAATAAAAGCAGAATATAAAGCACTAACACATACTGCAGCAGACGTGGCATGGATTAGGCTAATTTTGAAAGATCTTGAGGTAACACTACCAGTTCCACCAACCATCCATTGTGATAATATGTCAACTATAGCACTCAGTGCTAATCTTGTATATCATTCAAGAATAAAACACCTTGATACTGACTATCATTTTGTCAGGGAAAGGATACATAAAGGTGATCTGATGGTTGAGTATCTGCCAACTGATGAACATATAGCTGATGTTCTTACTAAAGGGTTGCATAGTCTAACATTCACTCGCCAGTGGTTCAATCTCAAGCTAGGTTACCCTAGTTGAGATTGAGGGGGGATGTTGGCTTGTATTGACTAAAGAAGTTCCACATCATCAGTCATGCGGTTAAGAATTAGTTAGAGTGGTTATATGTAGCTTACATTGAAAGAAAGGCAGTTAGGCTAAAAGACTTGTATAAAAGGCTGAATCCAGCTCATTCTGTACTAAGTTTTCCATTGATCAATACAAAAGCATTTCACATTTCTCTCTTAAATCTCTTTGTATTCTTTCTTGTTGTTCAACATTTCTGGTTTCTGTCATCTCTATTTGTTACTATCAAGAAATATTCTTGCAATTGCATCATGTATTCTTTTCTATGGCTATTATCCACTGAGGTGTTAGGTTGAAACTATTGCTATCGCTAAACAGGAACACCATGTCAGTTGGTCCAATTGTTTCAAATATCAAAGATGAGACAGTTATTGAATTCATGCTAGCATAGTTTTTTTATTACTTGTCATGTGAACTAGGTTTTTGTTAACATTCAAATTGCATATATCTTCATGAAATTTTTTGTACGTAACCCTATTTAAGTTTGATTCATATGTTCAAACATATGATCATGGATCGACATCATCAAAGTATAAATTATACAT
>JAOTRO020121182.1:0-13461 GCA_028566515.2 Pyracantha coccinea | reverse complement strand
CTGCTCACGTACTCAGCAATCTCTTTTTTCATACCCGGCCAATAGTAAAATGGTCGAATGGTATGATATATTTTAGTGCTTCCCGGATGCATAGCATATGCCGATACGTGTGCCTCATCCAGAATAACCTTCTTTAACTCTATGTTATTCGGTACATACATCATACCTTCTTGTAGGAGCATGCCTTCTGATTCTCGAATCCGAAGATCTTTCTTTTTCCCTTCATTTCTTAACCGAATTAATTATTGAATCTCGTCATCCTCCATCTGTGCCTCAAGTATATGGTCAATCAAGATTGGCCTGACCTGAAAGTGAGCAAGTAAGGCTTCCTCTCGATCTTTCACTTCCTGCTCCACTCCGGTCGATCTCAACTTAGTGAGAAGAGGAACATGGCTTGCGTGAAGAGCATTAATTCTACCCTGAGATTTTCAGCTAAGTGCATCAGCCACCGCATTTGCACTTCCCGGGTGATACTCGATCGTGCAGTCATAATCACTTAGCAGCTTTAACCACCTTCGCTGGCGAAGATTCAAATCTCTCTGAGTAAACAAGTACTAGAGACTCTTATGATCTGTGAAAATCCTACATCTCTCACCATAGAGATAGTGTTTCCAAATCTTCAGTGCAAACACGATCGCTACCAACTCGAGGTTGTGAGTAGGATAATTCATCTCATGAGGCTTCAACTGTCTCGAAACATAAGCAATTACCTTGCCATGTTGCATTAGTACACAGCCCAAACCATTCAGCGAAGCATCACTGTAGATCTCAAAGTTACCACTATCATCCGAAAATGCTAACACCAGAGCATGAATGAGACAATACTTCAATCGTTGAAAGCTCTGCTCGCAACTATCATCCCACTCGAATCTAACATTCTTCTTGGTTAACCTCGTAAGTGGTAACGTAATAACAGAGAAATCCTGAACAAACCGTCTGTGGTAACCTCGATCCGTGTCAAGCTTGTGAGGTATGGTGATGTCCGTACGTTATGGTGAAGAAATAAGAAAAATCGAGAAGAAGGAGAGAGAGAGACTGAACCAAAAAAAGAAAAGGAAGGAAAGGTGCACGTGTGCATGTGTGGGTGTGTGTGTGTGTGTGTATTTTAAACCATCCACCCAAAACAAAGCCCAAATTCTCTTTGGGTCCAAAACAAAGCCCAATCACACACACACACACACACACGAGATCACCAACGTAACGGCAAAAACGTCATTTCCACACCATCGATAATTTATTTCAGGACGGGCTGTTACAGGTGGCATGTGGCCACATTATGGCAATCCATCCCATTTAAACAACCTCTATGACCTTCTTCTCGGTGTTGGCGATTTAAGTTGTAGGGTGAAGTTGGTGGTTGTAGATTGGGTTTGGAAGTGATGGCCTGATGGGGGTGGCGGTGACTTTAGTGGTAGAGGTCATGCTTCTGTGACCTTTTACTGATTTTGCAGACAAAGTAAGCATAGTTAATTTAACGGAAAATTAATTTGGGTTTATCGGATGTGACATTTTCAATACTCTGGGTACTTGTTTTGAGTATTTAAAAAGATAGACCGATTTAGAATGATACTAAAAAGTTAGGGCTTTTTGTGTACTTAAATATCCTAGATGGAATGGTAAGAACTTGGCCTATAAGAAAAACGACCTAAGACTTTGAAAAGGATGTGCCTTCTTCTGCGACTGAGAAAGGTTGCCATCAGACTGGGGAAACTAAAGCATATATGTGAAGTATATATATTCCTGCAACATTAACGTTATTTTGCTGCCATGGTGTTGACAAACAAAGTAGCGTTTTTCCTCTTGCTTTCACTTTTCATGTTGGGCGAAGACCAAATATTTTAGGACCAATGCAGCTGCCAGGTCAAATTTTAAGTACGTAGTTGCTTACATTCCAAGAAACATCCTTAACTATTGACCAAAACCATGCAGACGGAAACATACACTCTGAATATCCGTAAAATCTCATGCCTGCGCTTTCTTCAATGTGTAGTTAGTATGCAGATATTATCTTGGCGGAGAAGTTTCGCATGCATGCTGATGGAGATCCCAAGTCAATGCACGTAAAGTTTCAAAGCAAGACAATTTGAATTTTAAAAAAAAAAACGACTTTCATTTCAACCACAATTTGCAGTTCAAATAGAGAAGTGATTTTGCAACCGACAAATGTAGAAGTGATCCAAAAAATTCTAAGCGGTCAGTGAACCAAATGTAAGGATATATATAAGCTCTTTTGACCATATTTCATAAAATGGAAAAGGAGGTATTGAATTGGAATATAATTTTCTCACTGGTAGACTTAAGAATATAAATTCCAGCTTAAAAAAGAGTTGAAAAATGAAAATCCATCCATGAGGTGAAAAGTCTCTGAATATGTTCTTTTGCGAGAAAAAAAAAATTCATTCAAAGAGAAAAACCTCTCGTACAACCAATTTCAATAAAAAAGAAAAGATATTGTAAGTCACATCTAGAATTCTTTTATCTCAAATATGCATATTTTGTAACGAAAGACCCGCACTTGCAATGGCATTTGCTACAAAGTTTACTTCCCGAAAAATATGAGTCCATTTGATGCATGTAAAGGAAGAAGCCAGCCAACATATATCCTCAATGATGGGTCTAGCACTGCATTGTCCCTGAACTATATTGACTCACCCTCCACCAAAATTCGAGGAAGAAAGTCTTTGTATATCAACAAGTCATGTACTCTGTGTGTGTATATATCTATTAATTAATAAAACACTTATTGTCAACTAAAATCCTATGAAATTACCAGTTTAACCCTCTAATTAAAACAGAACATGAATAAGAAATATAGGGTAGAAATGTAATTTCACACAACCAAATTTTGCATTTTTACTTCAAAGCATCACCTACATGTAATCCTAAAATATCTCTAATTAAAAATAATAATAAATAAATAACTTCCAACTCCCACATTTTTATCACTATCTACCTCTTTCCTTCTATTTAAAAAAAAAAAAAAAATATTCTCACACATTTTGTGTATGCCCATATGCTAGTATATTTTAAACAAACGATATGATTTATACTAAGGAGATGCAAGAATAGGTTAAGCTTTACAATGGGCTGACACTAATGTTATTCAAATTTATCTTTATTAAGACTCGAACTTAAAACATCTCACTTACAAGTGAAAAAGAATATCACTATTAAGTGGCATCTACTACTTGATATTAGTTACAAAATGAAAATACTTGTTAATACTTTAGCCCAGTGGACAAATCCCGAGTAAGCCGCTGGGTATCCAAATGCAGCCAAAACTGTCATGAGGCTTAGCTGGAGAAAATGTATGGTATACGTAATAAATGCGTTTCTTATAATTGTCATTGTTATCGAACCGATAATTTAGGTCATGAACATGGAGCAAAAGTTCATCATCATGTAGTTTAATTTTTTTTTCTAGTAAAACAATAGTTTTACTGTATTCGTGATCTAAATAGTTAGTTATTAATGAAAATTAATGAGAATTGAATCTGCACTAAAATGCATATGCGTCATTTGCATGTCATTTAATATTTGAGCAAGTTTAGTTATGTTGAATTGTTCTATTATCCACTCTGTCGACCAAAGTAGTTGTAAACCATTTAAAAGTAGTCTAAAATGAAAGTAGAAGCCGCACGGTCGAGAGAGAGGGTCCGTTCAATTATTAGTCTTCATTTGATTTCGTGTTTAGTTGTTTGGGCCATGAGTTGACAATTTTGCGTTATGTGGATTATGATTCCACAAAACTGAATATATGTGTGTGTGTGTGTTCCGTACAGATAATAGAATAATATATGAAGACGTTGTATATATTTTATATAATATGTCCTGTTTAGTCACAGAATTGGTAGGTTATACATATAGTATTGTTCAATTGTTGTTAGCTAATTAAACATACTTTCTTCTTAATAATTATATACTAGCATTTGTTTTTTCAGAAAATGAGAAGGAGAGAGGGAGAACGTAGAGGAGTGTGAGGTTTTTGTTTTCGGTTTTTTTTTTTTTTTTTAAATATTGAAGGTATTTTAACATCATCTTTAATTGAGATATTTATGTACCCTGATGTAGGTTCGTTCATCACTGATCCCCTCACTTACTAATAACTAACAATTTAACTTACTAAACACTATCGTTTGACAAAAATTAAACAGGCTTCCATTTGGTCTGATATATTGGAAATTTTCCGTTCTTTGGCATTCTGTTGATAAACTTCAAATAGGAAAAAGGGCCTTTCGTATTGATAATAGAAGTAAGACCGCTAATATAAATAGACCAGACATTTATATAACGTCTATTTAATAGAAGTAAGACCGCTAATATAAATTGACTAGACATTTAAAGACATCTATAATATAATATTAATAGGTCTAAATATTTTGTCCTAGGATTCAGACCATTCTCTTCACTTGGATATGATGTATCTGTCTATTCTAAGGCAGCTGTTTCCAACAACCCTCTTTGAACCAAAAGTTGCTTTTTGAAATCACCCCCAAGTGAGGAGCTCATTCTTTATAGGGTTGATTTTTGCATCCATGAGCTTAAGAGGGCAGTCAATGAGGACAGAATTGGTCCAAGCTTGCAAGAACATATACAGTTACAACTATGTACAAAAACCAAACTTTTGGAAAAATGTATGATTCAAGTTCACAGTCTCGCAACATTAGCGTTTTCTAGTAAAAAAACATTACTTCATATGTACACCTTAATGTATATATATGCATACAATTGCTTATGCGAGAGAGAGAGAGAGAGAGAGAGAGATTACTTCAAGGGTGTCACCAATGTCGAGGAAAGAACTTTGAACACGACGGATACCAACCCATTTCTTGTCACTCATTACCAACCCATTTCTTGTCACTCATCAGAACTTGAAGGCCGCCAACATCATCTTGTAACAATATGGTTAAGGTATGTGGGTCTGAATGGCTCCCAAGCCCAAGACATTTTTCAGGGAGTGGACAGGAGGATATCTATTGACCCTGATCATGGTAGCCTCTTTTTCTTCAAAGTTTCCTGTGAAAAATTTGTCTTGGAAGGCCCAGTCCATGAGCTAACATCTCCAAAGTTTTCTACCCAATCATTGCATTGCTGATACACATATTCCAAATATTGATGAGTGTTAAACTATATGAAGATAACTGCTAGCTAGGTCTGTCTTGTGTGGGTGCGTGATTGATTTCACGTCATTGATGCATGTAAAATTTTATTAAATTCACATACATTTACAATAAAAAAATTACTCACATGTGTTTGAGCGAGAATTTTAGCAAAAGTGATGTTATTCGCACACTTTTTTTACTTTTCACACACTGTCTCAATTTTTTAGCCGCTCGATTAAATAAATTGAAGATTGTCAAATGACAAAAATTAATAGAGTGTGTGTGAAAGGTAAAAAACCAACATGGGAGTTGCACCACCCTTTTAGCAATCATCTTAAGCCGTAATCAATGAATAAAACTATGCTTCCAATAACCAACTGGTACAAAGACATTTAACCTTCCCTTTATTGGAGAGGAGACTTAGTTAAGTTACATGGACAACAGTTTGTGGAAGTTAACCAAAAAAACTATTTGTACCACTCGTATTGAAAGAGGTGGTAAGTTTGTTGATTAATTATCTCTAATTAATCTACTGGTAAAACCATTAAACTATACATGATCAAAGAATTCAAGTTATATGATATATGAAAATCTTACCTAAATGGGTGATGTTGGCCACAAAAAACTCTTGTTGCAATTTTCTTATAAAATTTACAAACATTTACAATTAGAAATCACTCACATCGCTTAAGTGACAATTTTAGCAATCATCTTAAACTATTACTAAAGAATAAAACTATTTTTCCAATAACCATTTGGTATAGGGACACTTAGCTTTTACCTTTAAGTTCAGTAGTGTTGGAGCCCAAAAATATCACATGCAAACCCAATCAAGTCTCAAAGCAAAATTAGTATACAAGCTCTAAACCAAATGTACACACATGTAAAGGTGCAGATTCAAGAAGAAAAATAATTCACAACCATGCCATGCTAATATAATTGAGCCGGACACTTGTATAAGTCACGCCATGCCTATAAAAATCCATGCATATCTAGCATTTCATGCCTAAACATGCTTACAAAATAGGAACAAGTAGCTGATCTGACACCCTTCACTTTCTGCTCCATTGGAAAATCAAACAGCCCATTAAACTCCCTATGAAATTCTCTATGATCTCCAAAGCAATCCGATGATCCACTAACTTGAAGTTCCCCCACTTCTCACAAGCACTCACCATCACAAAGCACACCTTCTCGTAGTCTGGGTTTTTCCTCCCATCCAAAATACCTTGGAGACTTATGACAGGAATGTCATCCGTGTCTGCAAAGTGGTCGTGGTTCAGGCTGGTCATTCTTCTTTCAACCAAATGGAATTCTTCACACTTAGTTTTTGTCCCATGGAGGAGAGTGAGTCAACATATTGTTCTTTAATCTAGAGCCATGCCAAAATCTCAAAGAAATTAGGGTTTTGCAAAAGGGTGCTTCTTTGGGATTGTTTATCTAAAATGCTTCATCTTTTGTAGTCATATAGTATGCTTTGGTAAGTGTGATAAATTGTTGTTGATTGTAGTTTTCAATGGGTTGTTCTTGGATTCTTAGTATCATTGTTGCTAGCACTTAATACTACGGTTTAGTGGTATTCCTCTTCACTTGTAAGTGAAATGTCTTCGGTTCAATTCCTGCCAAAGGCGAATTTGAACCAAATTATAATGGCTAACCCATTTTTAGGCTTAACTCACTCTCCATATTCCATAGTATAGGTAATATTGTATTTATTTAAAAAATATTTGTTTTAAAATTGAAATTTAGAAATTCGAGCTAAACCAAGCTCTGTAACTTACTTTGGGAATTTTGCAGAATTCGGCGAAGATTTCGGTGGCAAAGCAGGGCAAACGGTAGTAAACTTAACGACAACGGAGACAGGCCATAGATTTTTTAGTTCTGATGAAATATGTAACGAAGAAGGTATATTCTATTATAACTTGCACACGCATGACACGTGGCAGCGCCAGACGTCGACTGCCACTATCCTAGCGCGGATGTCCCTAAGACGGCCTTCAGGACTCGTTATGGCCACTATAAGTTTTTGGTGATGCCGTTTGGATTAACCAATGCACCTGCTGCTTTTATGGGATTGATGAATAAGGTATTTCAGCAGTATCTGGATAGGTTTGTGATTGTGTTCATTGATGACATATTGGTGTTTTCTAAATCCAAGTCTGACCACGTTCGGCACCTTACCTTGGTGTTGAAGAAACTAAGAGAACATAAGTTATATGCTAAGTTTAGCAAGTGTCAATTTTGGTTGGACCAAGTTGCATTTTTGGGTCATGTGATTTCGGCTCAAGGAATTCAAGTAGACCTTTAGAAGGTAGCGGCAGTAGAGAATTGGGAGCAACCATGAACCATCACAGAAGTGAGGAGTTTTAGTAAGGAGTTTTCTTGGACTAGCAGGTTATTATCGACGGTTTGTGAAGGATTTCTCTATCACTGCTTTGCCATTGACGAGATTAACCAGAAAGGAAGTTAAGTTTGTTTTGGATGATAATTGTGAGCAAAGTTTTCAACAGTTGAAGTATTGTCTTACCCATGCACCAGTGTTGATACTTCCTGATGACAGCGGTAACTTTGAGATTTATAGTGATGCTTCGTTGAACGAACTTGGTTGCGTGTTGATGCAACATGGTGAGGTGATTGCCTACGCTTCACGGCAATTGAAACCACATGAGAAGAATTACCCTACCCATGACCTTGATCTAGCGGCAATCATTTTTGCATTGAAGATTTGGAGGCATTATCTTTATGAAGAGAAGTGTAGGATCTTCACAGATCACAAGAGTCTTCAGTACATTTTCACTCAAAAGGAACTTAATCTTCAGCAGAGAAGGTGGTTGAAGTTGCTAAGTGATTATGATTGCACGATTTAGTATCACCTGGATCGAGTAAATGTGGTAGCTGATGCACTTAGTAGGAAGACACAAGGTAGAATTAATGCATTGTACGCTAGTAGAGTTCCTCTTCTTACGAATTTGAGGTCTACTGGTGTAGAGTTAGGAGTGGAAGATCGGGAGACAGCCTTGCTTGCTAGTTTTCAAGTGAGACCAGTGCTTATTGATCGAATACTCGAAGCCCAGAGGGGTGATGAAGAAGTTCAATGGCTAATTCAAGAAAGGAAGGAAGGAAGGAAGAATGATCTCAAGATTCGGGAATCAGATAACATGCTTATGCAAGAGAACAAAATGAATGTGCCTAATGACGCTGAGTTGAAGAAAGAAATTTTGGATGAAGCACACATTTCAGCTTATGCCATGCATCCAGGATGTACTAAGATGTACCATACTATTCGACCATTTTACTATTGGCCTGGTATGAAAAGGGAGGTTGCTGAGTATGTTAGTAGGTGTGCTATTTGCCAACAAGTCAAGGTGGAAAGGAAGAAACCATTTGGATTGATGCAACCACTTCCCCCTTCCTCAGTGGCAATGGGAGAACATTACAATGGACTTTGTGTTTAAATTGCCTCATACGAGGAATGGATATGATGGTATCTGGGTGATTGTGGATCGGCTTACTAAGTCAGCGCACTTTATTCCTGTGAAGGAGAAGTATTCTTTAACCCGTTTAGCGAAGCTATTTATATCCAAGGTGGTTAAGTATCATGGAGTTCCTGTTAGCTTCACGTGATTGATGCACTGAGTGTTCTTTATACACCTAGCCTGCCGTACAGACCACTATAAGTGGTTCCGACTTGTGTGCACATATATGTTGATGAGATATTGATTAGATGATTGATTATATATATGACATTGCCATCACCTGCATCATTGATTCATATTGGAGTTATTTGACATGGCAAAACTATTGGATTTGTGTTGAGTTGATTTTGAAATGATTTTGGCATAAACTTGGTTTGGATTGGTAAATGAGATGTTGGCATATCGTGGTTCACTCACGTGACCATGTGTTGTGATATATACTATTTGTATATATGCTATTTTTCTGGGAAATTATACTGGTTTTATGGCAAGGGGTTAGAACCTTTGAAATGAGAAAAGGATTTCGAAAAACTTTGTTTCTGACCCACTCAGTTTTGTTTTTCGCGCCTTCAGGTTCTAAGTAGTAGAGCTTGGGTGACCACGAGGAATCCAACGACGTTTTGACAGAATTTGCAAAAGTAGGATTCACCTTTGGGTGTTGATTTAGTTAGTACTTATGATTGATTGCACTTAGGCTAGTTAAGCTCTGATTGTGTGTTTCACACTTAATTCTATACACACAATACCTTAGTTTAAATCGTTTCCACACATTACTTATGGCTACGTCACCCTCACATGATGGCCAACATACCTGGACTTTGATCGGGGTGTGTCAGTTTGGTATCAGAGCCTAGGTTGCGATCCTGTATATCTTGTGAATTTCCTAGTGTCTTCTGTCAGAACTATACCGCCTCGTAGAGAGCCACGTCGATTAGATGTGCCTAGTTTTCCCCATATAGCTTAATTATGGGAAGTTATTACTATTGTGATTCAGTTTATTACCCAAAGGACTCCTCTTGAGATTTTTATAAGTTGAAGCTGAATCACTTTATGGAAATGAAGAACCTGAGGGAGCAAAACAATGACTCAATCATTTGGAAAAGGCATTTCGGTTTATGCAAAGTCAAAGGAATCTTCTTTTTGAAAGGTAAGTCGAGACGACTACCTGGTTTCTGAGTATCGAATTTGCATCCTGTTGGAGACAAGAGTCTTATACGATAATATTGGAGGAAACAGCTAATTGAGAGTTGTTTTCAGAGTTGTTTAAGTAAAGGTTTATTCTTTCGGTATATTGATGGTAAGAAGCAAGAGTTTTGAGACAAGGAAAGATGATGGAGAATAAGTATTACAGAAAGTTTACGGACTTGTCTCGTTATCATCCGGATGTTACTGCTAATCCGGTGGGGATGTTACATCGTTTTATGTTGAGTATTAAGAAGAAGTGGCGTTCTTTGGCGACCACTATCCATTATGCTCCTCACCAGGAGTTTTACGAGATTTTGTTGAGGATTGAAGATTCTGAGAATATGTCCAGCAATTGTGAAGAAGAAAAGGAAAAGAATGGGAATCAAAGGAAAAATGACAAAGGTAAATGTCAGCCATCTCAAGGACCTCGAAAGACTCAGAGCTTCAAAAGAAGTGAAGCTAGTTCTAATTCTTCTAGCGGAGGTTTTAGTGCCATTGGTCAGAGGCAAAGTGGTAGATTTACTGGAGATCCTAGATTTCAGAGGTAAGGTGACTCTGGTAGAGGAAATGTACCTTTGTGCCATAGGAGCAATAACATACACTTTGGAAAGTGTAGGCGAGAAAACAGTGGATGTTTTACATATGGACAAATGGGGCATAGAGCTGCAAATTGTCCCCAAAAGTAATGGGTGCCTTAGTAGTTTTCTTTGCCACCACTAGCACCGATTTAGCAGGTTCCTGGATCTAGTAGTTATGGTCAGATAGGCCGTGGTGTACAGGGGCGAGGTATTTAAAATAATAGAGGTCGTAGGGGACGACAACAAGCCCAGGACATGTTAACAACATCACACTACAAGAGGCTCTGAATCATTCGGACTTGATTATGGGTACGTTAAACATTCTTGGTCACTTTGCTAGAGTTTTAATTGATTGTGATGTAGAAATGTTATGTTATGGACGATGTTACCAAAGAAAGTTGTCAATGAGCACGATCGAGTCGTGTATATGTATTTCCCAACGAGGGGCAAGATGGTAATATTACACCCTCGGGAATTGTTACTTACTTATCGAGACAACAGTGAGTTATCAGTATTGCGGGCTGCAGATCGTAATATTAATAACTTATTCGTTGGATTCGTTAAGTAAGTAAATAGGTAGGTTATTCTATGTTAGTATTGTGTTTATTTAGGGTATCTAGTGACGGTGGATTTCGATGTCATTTAGGCACAGATTGGTTGCATTTTAATCATGCCAATATAGATTGCTACGGGAAATCAGTTACTTCCCATCGTCTTGGATTACCAAAGGTTACTTTTGTGGGTAAGCAAAGTGGAGTGAGGCATGCCGTTATTTCTGCTGTGAGAGCAAAGGTGTTGTTATCGAAGGGCTGCCAAGGATACTTAGCTCATATGGTACTAAATGATGTTGCTCTGAATAGTATGGAAGATGTTAAGGTGGTTAGACATTTTCCTGATGTATTCCTTGAGGATTTACCTGGTTTGCCGCCAGACAGAGATGTGGAGTTCTCTATTGATTTGCTTCCAAGTAAGGATCCTATATCTTTGACTCCATATAGAATGGCTTCAACTGAATTAAGAGAATTGAAAGTTCAGTTGCGGGAATTAGTGGATAAAGGTTTTATTCAGCCTAGTAATTCACCTTGGGGAGCTCCAATGTTGTTTGTAAGAAAGAAAGATGGAACTTTAAGATTATGCATTGATTACCGGCAATTGAATAAAGTGAAAATTAAGAATTGTTATCCATTGCCGCATATAGATGATTTGTATGATCAGCTTAGAGGTGCTTGTGTGTTTTTCAAGATTGATTTGAGGTATGGATATCACCAACTGAAGATTAGAAATGATGATGTTCCTAAGACTGCTTTTAGGACTTGTTATGGCCATTATGAGTTTTTGGTGATGCCATTCGGGTTGAAGAATGTGCATGCTGCTTTTATGAATTTGATGAATGAAGTATTCCAGTGATATCTAGACAGCTTTGCTATTGGTTTCATTGACGATATTCTGGTATACTCTAAGACTAGAGCAGAGCATGCTAGACATCTTAAGTTGGTGTTGCAATGTTTGAAGGAACATCAGTTGTACGCTAAGTTTAGCAAATGCCAATTTTGGATGAATCAAGTGGAATTTTTGGGACATGTTGTATCAACACAAGGAATTCAAGTGTATCCTCAAAAGGTAGCAGCTGTGGAGAATTGGTAACAACCGCGAACCGTCACTGAGGTATGGAGTTTTCTTGGCTTGGCAAGCTATCATTGACGGTTTGTTAAGGATTTTCAGTCATTGCTTTGCCATTGACGAGGTTGACGAGAAAAGAGGTTAAGTTTGAGTAGGATGAAAATTATGAGCAAAGTTTTCAGCAGTTGAAACATTGTCTCACTCATGCACCTGTGTTAGTACTTCCAGATGATAGTGGTAACTTTGAGTAACTTTGAGATTTACAGTGATGCATCCTTGAATGGTTTGGGATGTGTGTTGATGCATCATGGTAGGGTGATTGCCTATGCTTCACGGCAATTGAACCTCATGAGACGAATTACCTTACTCATGATTTGGAATTGGTAGATATCATTTTTGCCTTGAAGTTATGGAGAGATTATCTTTATGGGGAGAAATGCAAAATTTAAATCTTCGGCAACGAAAATGGATGGAGTTGTTTAGTGATTATGATTGCACGACCAGGGTGATCATGCAAATGTGGTAGCTGATGTGCTAAGTAGGGAGACTTCTGCTAGACTTCATGCTATTTATGATTGTCATGTTCCTCTTCTTGCTGATTTAAGAGCTACTGGAGTGAAGCTTAAGGTGAAAGAACGAGAAGAAGCTTTATTGGCTAAGTTTCAAGTTAAGCCAATTTTAGTGGATCGTATACTTAATGCCCTAACGAGTGATAAAGAAATTCAAGAATTAATTTAGACAAGGAACGACGGGAAAGAGAAGGACCTCAGAGTTAGAGAATCAGAGGGCATGCGTATGCAAGAAAACATGATGTATGTGCCGAATGATATGAAATTTAAGAAAGCAAATTTGGACAAAGCACATTGTTTAGCTTATGCAATGCATTCTGGAGGTACTAAAATGTATCATACCATTAGACCATTTTATTATTGGCTGGGTATAAAGAGAGAAATTGTTGAGTATGTAAGTAGGTGTACCATTTGTCAGCAAGTGAAAGTTGAAAGAAAGAAGCCATTTGGATTGATGGAGCCACTTCCCGTTCCACAGTGGAAATGGGAAAATATTACTATGGATTTTGTGTACAAGCTTCCTCGTACACTAAATGGCTATGATGGAATTTGGGTGATAGTTGATCGACTTACTAAGTCTGCACACTTTATCCCTGTGAGGGAGAAGTATTCTTTAAGTCGATTAGCTGAATTGTTTATTTCGAAGTTCGTGAAGTACCATGGAGTTCCAGTGAGTATTATCTCGGATCGAGATCCAAGATTTACTTCTAAGTTTTGGATTGCATTTCAGGAAGCTCTTGGTCCAAGATTGCGTTATAGTACAACATATCATCCTCACACTGATGGACAATCTGAGAGGACTATTCAGACATTAGAAGATATGTTAAGATCTTCAGTGTTGCAGTTTGGTGACGCTTGGCATAAACGGGTGGATGTGATGGAGGTTGCCTACAACAACAGCTTCCATTCTAGTATTGGTATGTCACCATTT
>JAOTRO020121081.1:0-13462 GCA_028566515.2 Pyracantha coccinea | reverse complement strand
GTTGAATATTCTCCTTCTATCCCTGTGGTTTCCAAGGCTCCCACTATCATCCTTGGGATGGATGTGTCCCATGGTTCACCTGGGCAGTCTGATGTACCTTCAATTGCCGCGGTAAACTGCTTTCTATGTTTTATATTTTGGATTAAATGTTGTTATTAAAGCTAGTTCAGTTGAACTCTGCACATGTTGTATGATCTTTCATGTTGTATAACTTGTATTCAATGGGGGAATTATAGGTGGTCAGCTCCAGGCAGTGGCCCCTAATTTCTCGCTACAGGGCATCTGTTCGAACACAATCCCCCAAGGTGGAGATGATAGACTCGCTGTACAAGCGAGTATCTGACACAGAGGATGACGGCATTATGAGGTAGGATGTGTATCTTGAAGTTATTTGTTCACTGCACATTTCTTCAACTATATATTGAAGATTTTTGAAATTTCATTTTCTTTTGAATGTTCAGGTCAGTTTATGTTTCACATTTTGGTTTCTTCTTAATTTCAGAGAGCTGCTTCTGGACTTCTATACAAGTTCAGGCAAACAGAAACCGGACCAGATTATCATATTCAGGTACTTCTAAATTAGAAACCCTAGAATCAAATGAATTGTAGTATTTTCTATTCAGGTATTTCTAAATTAGAAACCGGACCAGATTATCATATTCAGGTATTTCTAAATTAGAAACCCTAGAATCAAATGAATTGTAGTATTTTCTACAATTGTTCTTAAACTATGCGGTTGTAAGAATTGAAACACTCAGTATCTTATTTGTAGTAGTTCGTTTTTCTAAAACCCATTCAATGGCCACTCAAATGTATGGGTCAATTACTAATTTTTCTTTACATCTTTAATAACCAAGTTTAATGAGTAATTTTTCAATTCTGTCGTTTGATTATTCCTGTGTTAAATTTTAAAGGTTATTAGATTCCACATTGCATTTGTATTCTGACACAATAAATTTCCCAGTACGTCTTTGTGTGTACATGCCAAATATACAGGATTTGAATGGTACAATCCATAGCCTACCACATTGGTCTGAATCTGGCATATTTTATCCTGAAGTGCTGATATTCCCAATGAAAATATTATGCGTTTCCAGTGCATATCACTGGTTTTACTTGAATGATTTTTGCTATTTTAAACCCTCTTAGACTTACGTTACTCAATTTACTTGAATTGTCTATTAGAAATATGATGGGCTTTTTAATAGCATGAGCAGACACCGAGTACTTATATTTTATCCTTTTCTTTGGGCTCCATGTAGTTTACTTCTGTTTGAGCATTTCATAATTGATTAATCTCTTTTACTTGTGCTTCTGATACCTTCGTGTTGACTAGTTATGTATTGAATACAGGGATGGAGTCAGCGAGTCTCAATTCAACCAAGTTTTGAACATTGAACTGGATCAAATCATAGAGGTTTTGAGAGCTGACTACTACCCTTCAAATTTGTCCTCTCAACTATGAAAATGATAAATTATCCTTTTTCTTTTTCTCAGGCATGCAAGTTCCTGGATGAGACTTGGTCCCCTAAATTTGTGGTGATTATAGCTCAGAAAAACCACCACACAAAGTTCTTTCAGCCTCAGTCCCCAGATAACGTTCCTCCTGGTACGCTAATGCAGTTGAACAAATTCAACCATTCACACAATTCAGACCTTTCACAAACCTAATTCAACTTACGTATACAATTTATTGTTTTTGCAGGAACAATTATAGATAACAGAATTTGTCACCCAAGGAACAATGACTTCTATCTCTGTGCCCAAGCGGGAATGATTGTGAGTATCAATATTATGCTTTGCTGCTGTAGTATCTTGCTTGTAACTCTGAATCCTATCTAGATTGTGCTACTTTGCATTAGTCTACCGTGGTCTAAGCTCCAAAAACTATGCCTTCAATTTTCAGCACTTGAGCTTTTCAACATTTTAATAATCCACATGTTTTACATTGTTCCCCGTAATTTCAACCCAAATGTTACCAAGTGGATCTTTGGGGGCACAAACGATTCTTCAGGGACCCTGTGAATCATTCCTGTGCAACATCTGATTTGTTTTCTCTGTAATAGTTTACACTTGTATTTGACTGGTTTACTCTTGTTTTTCTTAGGGGACCACGAGGCCTACTCACTATCATGTTCTGTTAGACGACGTTGGTTTTTCAGCCGATGATCTGCAGGAACTAGTGCATTCTCTTTCATACGTGTAAGTGGATATCTACGCACTACATTGCTTATGCTTAGCCATTAGTTACAACTAGTGTCCTTAATAATATATGTATTTTTTCTCAATTGCAGGTACCAGAGAAGTACCACCGCCATTTCCGTTGGTAAATTTCTTTATTCCACTCCTGCTGGCTCCTCTAGTATGATTCTTTGATTTTGTTAAATTTCTAGTAGTGAATCCTAATCCCTTGGTTTAATATTTATCCTTTCAGTTGCCCCCATTTGCTATGCACATTTAGCTGCCACTCAGATGTCACAGTTCATGAAATTTGAAGACGCGTCTGAGACATCTTCAAGCCATGGCGGGTTGACCTCCGCCGGAGCTGTTCCTGTCCCTCAGCTGCCCAGGTTGAAGGAGAATGTGTCCAATTCCATGTTTTTCTGCTGAGGTCTCTCTGTGAGCCCTGAGCTACTATGATTTTCTACGGAAGAACAGCAGTTTGTGTATATACTAGTTTTCGGTGAAGCCTCCCACCATAATAGGAGGTTTGAACTGTCGTCGTTGGTAAGCTTGCCCTAGTTTAGTTTCGTAGTACCCTGCGTTTGACAGCCGTTTTGTATGTGATCCCAAGTACGTTGCGTGTGCAGCCTAACTTATGGGACCTTGGATGTTGACTCCCTGTGTAGGCTTAAATTATGGGATTATGTGATGGTTTCTGTTGCCTTTTATGTATGTGGAGACTGGTTTTATCTTTTGGAAACCCCACTACCATTTGGGGGGCGTGGTATTTTTCTCCGAGCCGTTTTTGGCATGCTGAGAACAGGCGGTGGATATGAAAGGCGCCCCGGCGCAATGCTAGATGATATTCACCGTCATTTAAGCGCTGTTCGTGACATGGTGTCGCGTTACTAATTTACTGTTAATATCCAACAACCCGCACACGGTTATTATGACTCGGGTGGTCATGCCCAAGGGGTGCGCCGTTGTGCATGAGACGTGCATGTTGTGCTGCGTTTTAAGCAGCACGCTCAAATGGTCTAGGAAATTAAGTTCCGGACCGAGAGCTCGAAAGGAATGGAGGAGGATAAGGGCTTGAAAGGTGGAGTTTGGTGGTCGATGGTTGTGATGATGATGCTTAAGGTTGCCGAATGCAGGCAGCCCGTGCTCCATAGGATAGGAGGGGGAAGGGACAATTGGGCTCCCGATATTAACTTGACGCAATGGTCCAGTCAAGAACGCTTCTACGTCGGTGATTGGCTCTGTAAGTATCGCTCGTATCATTAAGACTAATAAACGATATCAGAACAACTCCGCATCCAATTTAATTAATTTGCTAACCTAACCTAATAGCCCCAACCTCCTTTCTGTTTGTCCACTTTTTGTAGATTTTGGGTTTGACAAGCGTATCTACAATGTTCTGGAGGTGAACAGCACAAGCTATGAGAATTGCGTCGACAAAGATTTCATATATAACATTACGAGAGGCGGCCGGGACGTGTTCAATTTGACAGAGGCAAAGACATATTTCTTCCTCAGTGGTCGGGGTTACTGTTTTGAGGGTATGAAAGTTGCAATCCATGTTCAAGAAATCCCACCTGAACCGCTTCTTCCCAACTCTGCAAATGGTTCCCAATCATACGTCTACAACCACATTACCCTACTTGCAATGCTTGCCATTGCAGCTTCGGCATGGACATTTCCCTACTAGACTTCTACTCAAACGGAATTCAGATCACCAATTTACCATGGCAGTTCTGCAATTCATTACTGTTTCAAATCCGTTTGCGTATACGACTTGTGGAAGTGAAGCCAAAAAAATAAAAAAGCAAACACCCATTGAATACAACTTCACAGTTTCTTCATTATGTTCAAACGTAGCTAATTAGTTTTGCAGGAACTCATAGGGTTAATCGCTTGTTTTATCAACACTCTTAATTACTACATTGTAGTGCTACGAACCTAACCCTATCTTCATTTTGTCACATCTACTTTCTTTCGTTTGATAATAAAACCCAAATTTATTTGTCACTTGATTCCAAGGCTAACGAGATCCGACCATTGGATCATTGAGTCATTCAGGCATATGTTGATAAAGATTGTGTTTGACTCATAAGAACAACTCCATTGCGAGATGCAAAATGTCTTAAAATGAACATTTTTTTTTCTTGGCCAAAAGTTCTCCAACGGTAGAATGCAAATTATCCATATTCTCCTAAAGATATAAATAAAAAAGTACGTGTAAACCAAATTTGCATCATATTGACAGAAAATAATTAGTTTAATAGATTAGACATTTAAAGAAACAAAAGTTGTAAATTGATACAATTTTAAAATTTTAGGGTGCAATGTGATAAAATTAGAACTTCATAGCCCATTTTGAAAACTACCTCAAATCAAAGGGTGTAAAATGTAGTTAGCCCCAATTTTAATTGAGAGGCAGTGATCTATTGTTAACTAATTTATTCATTGAAAAACCTTTTTGACCAATACAAATATTTTAGGAGAAACTTTATTTATTGGGTTTAATTACATCTAGACTCTCTGAAACTCAACTCGAGTCTCACTTAACTTCGTTGTTAGAACCAAATTTGCGCACCACCTTGGACGGATGAGCTAAGAAAATCCGACTATCTATAAAAGAGCAAACAACCACAATTAACTTTGAGTACTGGTAGGGTTCTGGCCAAAGACTATACGAAGGCCAAGTTAGTAAGCAGTATTGAGACTCAAGAAATGGGCAAGATAATAAGCAAAAGAGTATGCACGAGTGGATTGTGTTACTAGAGATGAAACCCAAGATACTAGTCGAGAGAGAGAGACCTTATAGGATATATAATCCGTATTAATCCGAGAGAATACAAGAGGATATCTAGGATTAGATCTTATGTCCTCGTAGGAGTGTGATTACTTGCGGCGCACACCAATCCATAGATTGTAGGAATCTCCAAGAATATAGAAAACTAGCCTGATCCCTAATCGGATCAGGTTTCCCTGTCTTACAAAACAAGAATGGTCAATATCAGCAAAGTCGGCGAACTTTGCCTACCTTTTCGGAGCACAATAGGATGTGGTGGCATCACTGGTATGTTTAAGTAGCTTAGTTCAATCAGAGTTGTTTAGTCCAGATCGAACTTTTAACTTTGATCTGATTATGTTATTGCGCTTTGGTTTGTCAGGATCAAGACTTATGTAGACATCATCGTCATCCGCTTTGAGCTTCAGAGTACTCATCCTAGGGGTCAAGATCCATGTTGAATTACTTTAGATTGTTTCTTGGCCTTCGAACTGTGATTGCTAAGTTAAACTTTTCTTTGGAGCTAAGGGATTACGCTCCCTCTTCAAAACATATTCAAGCTTTCACAATGCAGTAGTGGGATGCGCCCTGATCACCCTTGATTTCTTTTATCCAGCCAAGCGCAGGATATCGGAGCAGTTAGTGATATGATGATGGGACTGCCCTCATCTTGTGAAGTCTGTTTCAGCCCAAGATGACGTTGTGCGAGGTTGGGTAGCCTATAACATGGAAGGTTACTAGAAAACTATAAGGTTTTGCCTGAACAACAAGTTTCACTATTCAGAGAGATTAAACCGAAGTATCGTCCAACGTATGTAAAGTAGTCTCACTCCTCTTGATGCTATCCAGAATTCCCATCTTCTTCGTTGCTTCTTTGAAGAGGATGTTAACTCCAGATCCATTATCTATTAGCCCTTAGTTTACCATTGCATTTGAGATTTGAATCTTTATCACCAGAGCATCGTCATGAGAGTACACATCTTTCAAGTCTCGATCGGAGAACATCAAGATGTTAGAGTCAAATGGAAGAGGTTTTATTGGTGGAGGCTACCATCTTTGGCTTCTTACATGGTACCTTCCTTTCTTTTATGGTGTTGCCCATATATTCCTGCTACTCGTAGATACAATTGATGTTGAGGGGTTGGTTTCTTCACCAACCTTGGATCCTCAATCGTTTCTATATCATGTGTAGGCTTTTACGCAATGTTTTGGAAGTCCAGCCTTGTAGTTTCATAAGAGCATTCAGATTAGCGATTTTTATTGGGGTCACAAAATGAGTTGTCATGGCTGACCATTCTACTAGAAGACAACATCTTCCAAGGCTTTCACCTATACTTCGTGAAGGAAAAAAATTTGAATATGGTAGTTCATTTGAGCAACATACAAGCATGTAATTAATTATTAAAGGCTTTAGCATGCAAGCATACGCTCAAAAACAAACTTCACCCACGAAGTTCTAAGCCTAGTAGTTGTGAACCAAATACCCAACTCTAAAACACAGTGAGAGTTGAGATTTGTTTTACCTTGTAGATCCCTATTTGCATAAGCAAAAGCTAATTACCCAAGAGAGAGGGTCTTCATTCCTTTGCTTCCTGACTCTATAGCTTCATGGATTTGGTTGGATGACTTGATTCTCCAAGTTTCCAAAGTAGGGAACCTCTAAATCTCCACACCAAGGAAATAATTGAGGAAGACATGAGTGACCAAAGGGAAGTGAGAGTATGCATTGATCTATTCGGATTGTTAATGCCTAATTGGCAATCCTATGATTATGAAAGTTTAGGATATGTGTATGGAAGAGAAAAGTCTCAGGAATCAAACTTCTCTAGATTATATTCTCTTAATTACATATTTCTTGGACTTTCATTTAAGCGTATAATATTTAATGAGATGGCTTTAAATCATAATTTTTGCCACATTAAACTAAATTTTTCAAGCCCGGATCTCGAGATACGCCCAGGATCAACATGTGACATCACCACATACCTGTTCATCTTTCATGCCTCGCCCAATAGTATAGTAACTTTTCTTTTATCAGATAACGACATCTAACCTCTGTGCTAGACCGCCTACATACTATAAAACGAGATCAAGTCATTCGTAGTTCACTATTCATTAGACTCCGGCGTTTTTCATAGTACATTCTTGCAAAACAACATAGAATTCCATAATCACTCAATGGAACTTGACGAGCATGACTTTTTAGATTTCAGACTATATAACAAAAACATATGACAACCAGGATTGTCATTTCGTCAATCACATATATCACGCCGTTTTCTGACACAATACCCTAATCAATAACAGATAACATTTCAAAGAACCAATGGTGCACAATATAATTCTTTAAGTACATTGATTAACCAATTTGATTGTAATAATAACATTCATAACTATCCCTTACTAAATGATAAACAATTTGCTGGAAATCCTGAAGGGGTCACACAGACAACCCCAAAGGTTCTCGAATCTATCGTTTGTCATTACGCTGAAACTATGGTTAGAGTGACATAGTTCAGTCGAAGCTTACAACTCATAATCTTCCACATTCTAAACAAATCCAAAGGAAACGAGTTGAAGCAAGGTCTTCAAACGACTCAACGAACTCCATCTTTGGAATGAGTATTGTCCCCCAATGTGGATTAACCAAGCATGGCCATAAACATCCATCTGATAGTGTGGTCCCCAAATGCAGATTAACCAAGCAGGACCACTTATGAAAACAAGGTAACTAGTAGAACCACCTATGAAAACAAGGTAACCATATAGGTAGTGACCCCCCAATACAGATTAACCAAGCAAGGTCATCTCTAAAATACGTATGGTCCACCAATGTGGATTAACCAAGTAAGACCATAGGCATGCATCAAATGGTGTGGTACCCCAATGTGGAAATACCAAGCAAGACCACCCATGAGCATTATGTAACCATGCAGGCAGTGACCCCCCAATGTGGATTAATCAAGCAGAGTCACCCTTAGAATGTGTACGGTCACCCAAATTTGAATTAACCAAGCAGGGCCACATCCTATAATACTAGATAATGATCACCTGTCATGGATATACCAAACGTGATCACTCCTAGAATGCATATGGTCCCCCATCGTAGATACACCAAGCAAAACCATATGCATAGTCTAATCATGTAAGCGGTGATCATCCATTGCGGATATACCAAGTACGATTACCCCTAAAGCGTATGGTTCCACATCATTGATATACTAAGCAGAACCATCCATTTACCATTGCTACATGGTGTAGTCATATCATTACACATCAAGCTTCATAAATTCCATATCATATAACATTTCATGAAATATCACAATTGTCGTCACATATGCAATATTCTAGATAACAATGATTATTTAGTCATACAGACGTACACATTGTACTAAATAACTCAATATTGTCCTTGACTCATTGTCTCACACAAACAATTACACATTATCATCACTCTACCTAGAAGCCCAATAAACACAAAAATCCTAATAAGGTGTTACTTGCATGCAGACCGAGATATACATCAACTGGAATAGTTCGCTAACCAAGATAAGCCCACTACGCTCTAATGAATCTCTAGTACCACTAATTTTAGTATTTAAGAACAATTTGGAACATGTTGACCAAAAGTCAACCATCAGTCAACGTGGTCAATAGAACAGTAAACAACTAATCCAGAAGATTCGCCCATTGGATTTCCAGTCCTTAACTTTTTAAGAGTCTTAATATGTTTTTGGAACAACATATTAAAATTTCGTGATGATCTGGCGATTTGTTCTCCACCAATCGCAAATTTAGGTGGTGGTCAACGATCGTTTCTACAAATTCAGAAATTCAATCCAGGAAGATCTGTATGTCGGGTTTCTAATCTATAAATTTCTAAGATTATCAAATATTACATATAACCATATACTACAATTTTGTAAATCCAACAGTCGGATCTTTGTCTATTACTGATGTAAAAATTACTTAGCACACAAATTAAACCATCTTTTGACAATTGTAATATATGTATAAGTAGGGATCATTCTGGACCGGGGATTAGGAGGGATTGCTAATCTAATCTAAACTGATTCAAAAACACAAAACTAAACTTAAAAACACTTAACTAGACTCAAAAGACTCTAACTTGGCTTATATGACTCAAAACAGCTTT
Source organism: Pyracantha coccinea (assembly GCA_028566515.2). Classification (NCBI taxonomy): domain Eukaryota; kingdom Viridiplantae; phylum Streptophyta; class Magnoliopsida; order Rosales; family Rosaceae; genus Pyracantha; species Pyracantha coccinea. The sequence goes on along the minus strand of JAOTRO020121081.1, from coordinate 4,349 downwards.
AAACAATCAAATAGACTCAAACTAGACACTAAGGATGACCCTGGAGGAAAATTGATTTTGACTTGACTCAAGACACTTAAAAACACAAATTAAAACAGTTTCTAACCTATATGACTCAACAAAGTAAAGGGGGACTGGGTTTTGACGAATTTGAAAGGAAAACGAACAGAAAGTAAACTAGACAAGGTTGCACGAATTTGGGTGAATTAATGGGTGATTGGTTAGCTAGAGTTCCTTCTCTACACATGACACAATTGCATACAAATTGATTTCCAGTTGTTCTTTCGATAAACCATAAACCTCAACGCCCCAGGTTAATTAGGTCCGCTTCAATTAACCTTTAGATTTTCCTTTAGTTATTGGATTGGATGGACATTATTCGACAACCCAAAGCATTCTTCACAAAGTTCCCTACATGAATTGCATAATAGAGATACGAGCAAATATCATTACGTTCTATGAAAATCATAAGCATTGACAAGGCACTCGTAACTATGAATTGCATGATACTTATGCCAGGAATCTACTTAACGCGATCGTTTATAAGCGACCTCCACTACTTGTGAATATAAGTTCATAACGATTAGGTGAAACTCCCTTATATTCTAGCATCAAACTCAAGCATGCAAACTAAGTTGGCCACCTTAATCAATATACAAGAATCAGTTTTTATAAAACAGTTAAGTAAATTGCATTCACCCCTAGCTATAAGGGGTTTAGCCACTCATGTTCGCAAAACAAAGATTATTAAACAGAAACATTGAAAACACCTAAGAAAGCTCCAGCAATCCAACTTGAATTCCAAGCACGCCAATGGCTCTCTATCTTCTTCTCTGCTACAACACAAGAGGTTAGGAATGGATTATGGTGTATTTTATGGTTTAGAATGGATTTAGGATGGTTAGGTGCGGCAAAAGGTGTATGGTGGTGTAGGATGGTGCGGCAAGGCTTACGGAGAGTATGGATGTGTGTTTCTAAGTTTATGGATTTGTATGAATGAATGGGAATGAATGGTGCAGCCATAGATGATTTTTATTTCAGGAAAATAGGTTAAGTCAACCTAATTAATTTAGGACATTGATTTAGGAATGAAATAGGACAATTAAAATCAGAATCCAAGGAGAAAAGGTAAGGAAAAGGTGCGGCAGAAGGTACAAAGAAGGGGAAAGTAACTTTCACCAAGGAAATAGGAAAGGGAAAAGGTCCCTTGCATGGCAAGGACAAGGAAAAGGGTATGTGGGTGCAGCAAGGGTCAAGAAAGGGTGAGGGACATTTATTTAGTGTCCTAATGTGCTTAGGAAGCCTTTGTGGTGCTGAAACTTTAGGGATTTTTAGAATAAGAAAGGTCAAAAATAGGAAACCTTGGCTTAACTTTCCTACTTCAAGTAGGAATCCTTGTGTAAGTAGGAATCCTTGTTCGAGTAGTAATCCTTCTTCGATTAGGAATCCTTCTTCAATTAGGAATCCTTCTTCGATTAGGAATCCTAACATCTTTAAATCTTCAATTTCATCCATTCCCTTTGCTCCAAGCATGATTCACCCATTCCAAGCTCAATTTTGCTCCAAAAGGCACCAAAATGCATCTTCTTGCCTCTTAAACCCTTAAAACCTGCAAACACACGAAAATGGCTTAAGACACTAAAATAACTAAGAACTAATAACATAAATGCACGAAAACAAGCATACTAAGTCACATAAATATGCTCCTATCCTTGCTCATCCTAGAAGAAATGCAGACACTGACGAAGAGGCGTTGACTAAGACAATCAATGACATCTTCTCCGAATCCAAGCACTTGGGGGCCACTAATCACTTCAAGAAGAGGAAGATCTAATAGGTTCTATTAGTCTCACAGGTCTAGGCAGTCGACACCCAACTTGAACCCATCGTTGGCTTCACTGAGCATGATGTTGAATGCGTTTACTTCCCACACTACGACGCCCTAGTGATATCTGTCCAACTAGCCCACGCTATAGTCGATAGAATAATGGTTGACAGCAGAAGTGTGGTCAACCTACTTTAACTATCATAAGCCGAGTGGAGGTACTTACCGGATTCAACATACACACCTCAATTGATATTGACAACATTACACTTAACGTGAAAACACCGCTAGTTTTCTCAAAGTAGACATTCATGATAATAAACGACCCGTCTCCCTATAATTGGATTCTAGGGTGACCTTGGCTGATAAAGCTGGATGCCTTAACGTCCACCAAGTATCTAAAGATTCGATTCGAAATCCCAGGAGGAGGAGTCGGAGAAATCAAGTTTGACCAGGCCACAACTCGACGATACATTATGCAAGTACTGAATGAGTCAAAGAAGAAGTATTTTACCTTTAGAGGCTACTGAAGTTCAAAGGGATGACGAAGCTACCAAATAACAATTACAGCAGACGGATCAAGAAAATGATGTCCAAGTTAACATACCAGCAGATGAGACGAGATGGAAACCTAAAGAGGATGCCGTACACATCATTCTTGATCCATGGTAGCTGGAGAAGACGACTAGAATTGAAGTGGAAATCGACAAACTACTGGAGACCGGGTTTATAGAAGAGGTAGCACACTCAACATGGCTTCCTAACGTCGTGCTAGTAATGAAGAAAGAGAAAGGCAACTGGAGAGTTTGCGTAGACTACATCGACTTTAACAAAGCATGCCTAAAAGATTTACTGGTAGATTTACTGGTAGATTCAACTTCTAGAAAACAGCTACTCAGTTTCCTGGATGGATACTCCAGCTGCAACCAAATAGCCTTGTATAAGCCCTACAAGGAGAAAACAACGTCCTTGATCGAGCAAGGCACGTACTGTTACAAATTCAAGCCTTTTGGCCTCAAGAATGCAGGAGCTACTTGCTAACGGCTAGTAAACATGTTGTTCAAGAAGCAATTTGGAGTAACCATGGAGGTCTACATCGACGACAACATGGCGAATGGCAAGCAATAGTAAGACCACATTGGCAACCTGGCGGAAACTTTCAACATTCTTATAGAATACAAGATGAAGCTCAATCCCGCCAAATGTGCGAAACCTCGCCCTAAACTAATTGTAATTTCATTTAATAGGAATTATGAAATTACCATTTTGTCCCCCATCCACTAACCAATCCGGTTCCCTTTTTAGATTTCCTCCAAATTCTCCCTCCCTCTTTGCTCACAATGTGGCAGCTCCCCCACCCCTACCTTTCTCTTCTTCTTCTTCTCTCTTCTCCCTTGAGTACTCTCTATCATCTCTCACTTTCGGATCTCTATCCCTCTCCTAGAGCTACACACACCCAAAAATCATGACGGCAGCACCATACCTGGCGTCGAGTCTTTCTCTCTCTCCCTCCTCTTCTATGAAGCATAAAGAGCGTAAGAAACCCTCCGACGATCCCCGTGGCTTGCGAGCTAAAATTTGGCTGACTCCGGCCACTTCACGGCGTAATATAGGTACGAAACTCTTCCTCTCGTCCTGCACTTCAATTTGGTACTTAGATCGTACCCTAGGGTAGATAATCAGCGTTGAACGGAGGTCGGGAAGCTCCAGCCTCCATTCCGTCAAAATTGGGTCAAAATGACCCAAACCCGGTAACCCTTGAGCCCAAACCCAACTCAGCCCAAAATCAAATGAAATCAGGCATTTGGGAAGGTTTGTTAAGCCCAAACCCTTTTCCAAGCCTAAGCCTAAACCCCAATTAACCCAAACCCCAAACCCTTTGAACCCAGGCCTTTAGGCTGTCCAACTTGGGCCTTCAGCCCGGTAACCCCAAAACCCAAACCTTTTAAAACCCTCAGAACCCAAGCCCTTGGGCGGTGTAGAACTTGGGCCTTCGGCTCGTTGAACCTGGGCCCAAGCCTAAAAACTGGCCTAACCCAACTGAAACGGTCCAAACCCAGAACCCAGAACCCAGGGCTGCCAATGCTGGTGCATGGAGCACATGCGGTGACCTATAATGGCGCGTGGCAGTGTGTGGCCGCCTGAGCCGGCATTTTGTGGTGGCGCGTGGAGGTACCCGAAGTCCCCCCTTACATTTTTCGACGTCCTAAATCCGTTTATGACATTCGTTTTCCAAAATTTAATCCTTATGATAGAGTTTTATTAATTGGACCCTTTATGTGCTTAGGTACGATTATTAGCAGCGATTTCGTTCTTCCAAATTCACATGGCTTTTCGACGATGGAGTATCTGTGAGTGGACCCCTTCTAAAATGCATGTTTTAATAGTAGAAATGCATACATGAAAATCATGATTTAATGATTACATTTTATGAAACGTTTTATGAGTAAATTAGATTTACACTTTATGATTATCATGCTTTATTGAGAATATTTTGGAATACCATACTTTATCGAATTTATGT
>JAOTRO020121018.1:0-13462 GCA_028566515.2 Pyracantha coccinea | reverse complement strand
TGCTCCAATTCTCGGCGAAGCACGCCATAGCAAGTTTCCTGCAAATCCAAGAGAATCAATCAATAAAACAGACTACACAGAAATTGAAAAGGTTGAGAAGACGAAGCAAATTAGGGTTTTGAAAATCACAACAAAGAGAGGGAGGTACGAACAATGTGTTCTTTGACGTCGTCGGAGGTGCCATAGTCGGAAGACTTTTCGCCAATTCGAAGAAGAAGACTCTTCCAACTGCTCATTCTCTCTCTCTTATTCTTCTCTTACTTCTTGAGAGACAGAGAACAAAATTGAACGCAGATAGAGAGACAGACTGCTTTAGCTACCAACTGAACAAGCGAAGCGTACTGGAGCTTCGCCAAGAGAGAGAGACCTGGCAGGCTTATATGTGTGGCTTGAACCCTACTAATTCTTAATCCCCTTCGGATGCCCTGACCGGCCCAGATTGCCTTGTGCCCTGTCGGGTCAAGTGTTTAAACGGATAAAAGATTGTTTTTAGGGTTGCAAGCATTTTGAACCCATCCCAACCCAACCATACCCGTTGAAATTAACATTTGAATGGATATTTAACAGGTTGGATCATTAACAGATGAATCTGTTAATCATCCGTTAGTTTACGAGTCATTTTCGGGTTTCTCATAAACCTTTTAACACCTGTTAGTTAAGGATATTTATGTAATTTCAATAAAGAAAAAATCTAATCCCTCATTCCATTTATATCCTTGGTGATGGGACTTTGAATTTGAATGGGGTTACTATTGTTGTGGGTAAGGCGATAGCTTTGAAGGAGGGTACGAAGTATGCCATAAGAAAATGATTTGCTATGGTGAAGGGCGATTCTTGGCTCCCTATCCAAGCGGCTCAATGTTTGTGTGTTTGTTCCTTGGAACCTGCTTTCCATCATTGAAGACATCAGATGGTTGGTTACAATAATTTACCAGTATCAAGTGAAGCCTTATCGAGTGGCAAAAAGCAATTATATTTATATATTCTGGTGTAGGTTTATTCTCCACTGATTTCTCTCTTCCTATCTAACTAGTTAACACTAACGCTATGGTTCAATCCCCACTGTTTCCCTCCCTCTAACCAACTATTTAACACTAATGCTATCGCTCTACTGAAAAGAAAAAAAAAATAGAAGGAAAGAGAATGATGAAAGTTAACTAATTAATGTTTTGTGTGTCGATGTTGAGTGGACTTACAAATAATGGACTCATTGATGTCAAAGTTTGACCTAATATAAAAGGACTTCCCTGCAACTTGTTTTGTTTTACAATCTTCATACATCTCTCATCACGCAAATAAAGACATATTAGATCTGTTTTTAGGCTGATGAGAGATGTAGAGAGGGGACAAACACTTCAACTCAAATTTATTATATATATCCTAAAAGAGAAAATGAATTGAAATAATGTTCATATGCACAATGTTCTTCCATTTTTACTCTTGATTTGATTATTTTATTTCATTTCTGCGCTGATTTACACTTGTCGTTCAACAGTGTTCTTTCATTCGATCAACGATGTGCTTCGACTGCTTCAATTTTCTTCTCGACTTTTTCCTTCCGTTTCCACTTTTCTTTCTCACAATTCTCTGCTTTTGTTTCTCTCGCTCTCCGACCTTGAGATCTCAGTCACGAAAATCTGCTTCTATCGCTCCCTTATTGCCATTGCAACAGAGGTTCTTCAAATTCTCCCCCTTTCTCATCCTAAACCCTAATTTCCAAACAATTATTTCTTAATTTCACATTTTTTATTTTGTTTAGGCATGAGTACCGCGCGTATTTCTACAAAGTCTTCAAAGTTTACACAAGCTATGGATCGCAAGACACTCCTCCCTCTGTTCTCTCACGCATATTCAACTTTGTCTCTTTCACTCTCGAGGTACCTGCAGCTATTACTTAAAACTCTCGTATACGTATAAACATGCACTTACTTAAGACTCTAGACGTCTGATTTCCACTCAATTTGTTCGTTGTTTTACTTATTTATTTTTGAACAAACGATATTATCTACACCAAAAGAGGAGGAGTGTGAGTTTAGCCTCAAGGGGTGTAGGTTTAGCCTCACAATGGGCTAGCAATTATGTGTTCAAATTCGCATTCGGCAATAATCAAATCTAAGACCTCTCACTTGCAACTGAAAGAAATACCACTAGTCCGTTAATATATTTGTTTTACAGGTATTATATTTTTTATATATTGTATACAACTATATAATATAATATATTAAAAAATTTAGACCTCGTGAGGCTTCGTCTTACTATCCATGAAACGACTTGCCCACGCCTTCGCCTTTTAAAGCATTGGTTTAAAACAAAGAAGAATGATTTTGCATAACACTTAATAGTTGTTAGGGTGTATTTTTAAATTGGCCCATTTGCAAATATCAGCACCACCTGTGACAAATTAGATACATAGGAAAAGAATACCAGAACACAGGAAACTCCATCAACAACTTACGCATATATAGATACAAACACCAAACGTCAGTATCAGTATTCGTTCAATCTAAAACGAAAAATAAACAAATAAACAAATGAAATGCAGACAGATTCGGTCGGACAAAATTCTTCATGACTAGACGAGAAACTCGAACATCATTGAGATGATCAGTATCAATACTCATGTTTTACTTCCTGCATCTCCAAGCTGACACCGAAAACAGCGGTCGATCTTGCCAGGAAACCAACACGCAACCGTTCTCTTCCCTCATTCTATACCCGTTGCAACCATAGCCCTGCAGCATCCTCTTTGCCTGCAGCATTCCGTAATAGCTCAAAGGCACATTCCCAAAGCCAGCTAAATCAAGCCTTTCAATCCATTTCTCAAGCTTTTCGTGTCTTTCGATCCTCTCAGATCCCTCGCAAGCTATAATGTTTTTTATCTCCTCCCCGAACAGCATTTTCTCTACCTTCAGTCTCTCCAATGAGGTTCTCGGCATCGTAGACTCCAAGCAATCGAACAATGTAGCATACGAGTACAGAGCTTCCAGTAGTCTCTCCATCAGAGTGGATCCGTTATGGTTAGAATCTTGCTCGGTTATTACCATGACTTTCGGTGTCAAATCCCAAAATGAATTAAGAAAGCTATCCAATTTCGCCGAAGGAGTTAAAGAGAGCGGTGATGACGAGGTTGAATCAGGACTCGGGCTATACCTGTTGCCCATCTCTTTCTCTAGCAACTCACCCAGTGTGCCTTGGCTCATTTGCAATGCTCTTGGCAAGTGATTTCCATTTGAACCCTTTGATGCTAATGGGGATTTCCTTTTCAGGAGTTCATCATCCGACGCCAAAAGTGAGTGCAACTGGAGAACCGAGCTGATAGCTAGAGCCTCGCCAGTTTTGACGCGAAGTTTTTCCATATCGAGATTTTCCAATTTGCTGACTATTGGACAGAACTGAAATGGGATATCCAATTTTCCGGCTACCTCGGTCAATCTATGAGCCATTTGATCAAGTACCTCTTTCCGTTGATGAACACCGGTGATTCTCAAATGCGGCGGACCTTCAGGCCTCGCACTTAGAACTTGAAGAAGAGCAATCCACCGTGCAGGCTCAGCTGCATTTAGATCAATTATATGCACCATCTTTTCCCCTTCCATGGCTTCCATAATAGCTTGGTTTGTGAGCACAACAGCCACCTTTAGGAAGGGAAGCATCTCGAAAAACACTTTCCGGACTAGAATTTCCTCCGAAACCAAAGATATTTTAGTGGAATTCAGGGCCTTGTGAAGACCGGGCCAAGCTTTGAGGATTCGATCTGCAAGAGCCTCGGTGAAGTAGGCAGCAATCCGCTGCATGGTATCACCGTCAGCAGAGGAGAGTTGGGAGATTTGCTCAAGGGCGGCATTTGCATTTTCAAGTCTTCCGGTGGCAACATGGTTTGCACAAGTGAGCAACAAGTGGATCAAATACAAACCGCGCTCCTCGGATTTTAGCTCCTTAAGCGAAGGGTACAGTGAGCCTAAACTAGGCATTGCAGACGATGACCCTTCGTCTTGAAACATAAGTGTCATATGTATGGCAACCAAGAATGATTTGGTAATGAATTCGATAACAAAGTTAGCGAATAATTCAGGGGATTTCTAAACAAGTATCCTATTCCAAGTGTTCATGCAAGAACCAAATTTGCATGAATTCCCAAGTTGACAAAAATGAGTACTCTCAAACAAGCATTCACAGCAACTAACAAAAGCGCGTATAACCAAAGTGCTTTCTGAACAAAATCAGGCCTTAGCAATAGCACCTAATTAGCAGATTAAATTCAGAAAGAAAACTAATGAAATTCAGAAAGAAGTCGCCGGAGAAGTGACGAATAAAACAACAGAAGCAGCTGAAGAAAGAAACCAGATGCAGAAGAACTAACCAAGCGAAGAAAGAAGAAGGAGATCCTTGCTGGGTTTTGTAATTCGAAGCCCGTGAGAATTCAAAGAAAGCAGCCTCTTCAAATTCAATCTCTCTCTCTCTCTCTCTCTCTTTGGAGCACAGAGCTGATATTCTTCTTCTGGGATTTTTTTGCTCTGTTTTTCTCAGAGTTGAAGGTTAATAAAACTAAAAGTTAGGAGCTTTGGAGGACGGACGGATCTTCATGGCTGCGTTGTCGACGATGCGTGGCGGAGTCCTTTTGTCCTTATTGTTTTGTTGTCCTGCGTGTTCCCAAGTGGAACACGAAATTTGTGAGAAGATGAGCCTTTTCTTGCACTTTCAAATATATTTTTTTTTATTGTCACTCCATAGATTTTATATTTGATTTTTATAGATGGCGAAGTTCGAATCAAACTATTATGGTTAGTTTATATTTATCGTGTGATTTGGGTTAATCTCTCACCCTCTTATCGTAAATATATTGTCGTATGAAAAAAATTATATTTACTCATTTTTGTTGAGACTACAAGACTAATAGAGAGAAATGAATTTTTGTATGCGCCAATAAGAAGTTTGGTTATTTCTTAGCCAATTGATTTTAGAATAGAACTCTAATTTCTTTCATGGTATCAAATTAGGTTACCTATGGTTGACCCCAACGATATGCCCACATTAGATATTTAACTTTGCATGCCTTTATAAAAGTTGAGCTACTTCACATATTAATTCTATGATAAAATTGCAATTCCCTTCGATTTGTCTTTTTAAACCTTGCACTCACATCTCATATCAAAGCACTGCCTCATTGTAATAGAATAAGTACGCAGTGCAAGTCAAACTCAACACAAATATATACACATACAAATAGATGGCATTGTCTCTCAAAACTCAAACTAACCTAGTTTATTTGGTTTTGTATTGAGCGAAGGTGGATAAGGAAAATCAGCGCTGGGCCAATGACTTGTTAATATTCGCGAAGGTTGGAAGAATCCAAACACGACCTAACCAAGACAAACAGTTTGCGTGCTGCCAAAAACAAACAAGGACTTGTTCTTATTTCTTTGGTTTTGAAATATGGCCATTTACGAGAGCATGATGACCATTCAATTGGTATTTGCGTTGCTAATATTAAAGACAAAGAGACAAGGAGGTTAGGCGACCCTCCATAAAGTAGATGCCCACATTTCTCTCACTGTTTGACTGAATTAATTAACAAATTGTGTTTGAAATTTATAGTGCAAAATTTATGATTAAACTATTGTGCTCCTTTCTCATAAAAGACGAATTTAAATTATATTATTACTAATCTATTGTGAGGTAAAGTACACTCTCCACCATCTTAGTATAGATAATATCATTTCTTAAAAAATAAATAAATAAATAAATAAACTATGTGCTCCTTTTTGGACTGGATTTTGTATTCTCATTTTGTAATTTATAGATGTTAACATCAACTTTAAATGACTTAACTTTCAAAGTACACAATCAACACTGCATCACATTTGATCAACTAAAGAACTGTAGCTAAAGGTTTCCTACAATTGTTGAAAGTTAAGCCTTCCACCATTAACATAGGGGTCTTTCATAACTGGAATGTTACTGCTTCTTCATCTCTAAATTGTTTGTTACGTTCCCCTGCGTGGCTTAGGCTTTGGTTTTTAGGTTTTTCTTTTGTCTGCTGGTGCTTTGAATTTTCTTCTTTGCCCATTTCTACTTTGTTGTTCTATTTGGGCTTTTGTCCATTTAATATATTATTTATTTAACAAAAAAAAAAAGAAGCTTTTTATGACTTTTTTTTCTTTCTTCTGGGAAAACAACTTTTTTTGACTTCTTGTATGAAGACGGCGGCTCGGGATCCCTTTCTCCAAATCTTCACCATCAATCAATCTGAGCCCTTGAAATTTGATTCAACGGCTAAAGTTATTATAACTTTTTATGTGGACCCCTATTTGTAGCCGTTGGATCAAATTTCAAGGATCCGAATTAGTTAATGAGGAGGATTTGGTGGAAGGGATTCGGAGATGATCCCTTTCCAAGACAGGTGATGAGATATGATGGGTTTGGTTAGGTGTATCCAAGATTTTGAAAAAATCGCAACCGCAAAATAAAAAATATTCACTCAAAGGCGAAGGTGAAGATGAGAGGTTGGTAGTAATCCCTTTAATTGCTGTAATATTTTCAACGATAAGGGATACAACAACTTTGCTTGTTTATTGCAAACGATATTTTACACTATTTTATATTAAGAGGGATGAGAATTTAAACTCCAAACATAGACAATTTCACTATTTTATAGGCAAGTTTCACACTTCTTTGTTGTGGTCCAGTACTATATTTACAACTGGATAGTCTTAGGCTCAACTCCTAATGAATGACAGATTTCAAATATCAAATTATTGCTAGTTATTATGTGAGTAATTGCATTTATTTATTTATTTTTGGTAAAGCATTAGTGTTAGTGGGTTAAATAGTAACTTGCAAGGGAGAGGAGAATTAGTGGAATTAAACCCACACAGAGTGCACATACATAATTGCTTTCCGCCATTACGGTAGGCATCTGTTTTTGTTTATGTTAACTTGCCTTGAATGAAAAACTTGAGGTGTAAGAAATTTCGAAGTAATCGAAATTAAACTGACAAGTGGACAAATGGGGAATATTAGAAATGCATAGCAGAAGTGTTTAGAAAGGGGACACCTGATTTCTCACCGAAATTTGTAGTTTATTACAGAACAATAAGCACATTATTCACTCATTCAGCAGCTTCCATCTCCTATAAAATGTAAGCGACAAAGACTCCCAAGAAAATAAGCACATAAATTAACCATAAATGAATTTAGTGTATAGATTATTTTATCGTTTGCAAAAATAAATTGTTTTAGTTTCATTTTGTTCTTGTTTTTCGGTAGTAGGAAGGCGCTGTATTGTGTAAATACTGACATTAAAGCTTACGTAAGTACCATGGCAGTAATGTACACCAGAAACTCGCCGATTGGCCTTTTCAACATTGCCACATTTATCAGCACATAGTGAAAGTAATAAACGAATCGCCACGAAGGAAGATTAACTCAACTGGTCATAACGATCGGTTTCCAGATCCCGTTGAAAACATTTTGAGCCCTATAACGCCGACTCTGCACCACCTGTAAAAAATAAACCGGTTTTTGTTACTGAAGGCAGCTAAGTCGCATCAGTTTAGTGAAATAATCTCGTGTGTGCACAAGACAGCTTATTAGCTGTATCATTCGAGTCATGTATAACTTGAGTGTTCAGAACAATTCTCCATGTAATTCTCGACTGACTGCTTTTAAATGGAACTACTAGTGGAATACCAATAACTTGGGCACACATTTTAGTGCTTGTAGCTTATACATTATCAGGAAACTCCAGCAACCGATTATCCTCTCAAAAAGAACATCAGAATGATAATAGAATTTCTTGACTAGTTGAAAATTGAAGGCTTTTCGTTAAAAAGTTTCCAAGAGGATGTCATCCCGTGTACACAACATGATACAATGACTTAAAAAGGCAAAGACAAGAAAATAGTAAAAGACAGAAATCTAAAGGCTTCTAGTCTTTATGTCCAAGGAGGAGTGTTTCAATCTAAACATTGGCACCAAAAGATACCAAAGTGGTTTACTTTCATTAATTTTTAAACATTCTACCTTGCTATCATGTCTTTAACCGATCTGCCCAAAAATACCACAAGTTTCAAATCTAGCACCAAACTTCCCAAACTGGACAAGAATAAGTAAAAAACCTTCTTCAGCTTTCTTGTACATGTAAACATTTCCACTCACAAACCCTCCCCCTAACATATGGCATTAACACCTAACGTGCAGTGCTACTTTTTGGATGCTTCTGATAACAACCATTAACAGGCTGCGCTGTTCTTTTAACCAATCTCCAGCCACTCTCAGCACTGCTTGGTGGCTTCCCTTTCTGACTATTATGTGAGGTCAATGCTTACATACGTTGAAAAATATTTTTCTTCTATAATAAACACATGGATGTATCCTCATTATTATCACAGAACAACAGAACATTACCTACCTTTATTTTCGCACTCTCTAATCTTCGCAAGTGCTACAGAAACTTTAGCTCCAACAAGTGCATTGTTCTTCACCAGTGCAATGTCTATGTTGGTTAAGCAACTGAGTTGATAAATCAAACATATGCAAAAATATTTAAATGACATTTTATGAGAGTTTCACTTTAAGAAACCCTCCAATGTTCCTTAGGATTAGATGAGTCAACGCCATATGTTAGGAGTTAGAAAATGAATATATCATTGTTGTGCAAAGAAGAATATATAAAGGATACTCGAAGCCAATGAAGCTCCTCCCGTTAGCTCATTCACTCTCTTGAGCAAGAATGGAGTTGCATCATTTCCTATTATGTTCTTATCCCTGAGAACACAACTTCAATTAGTATTGATTAAAGATAACATTTCACTGAAGATTACTCATGGCAAGAAAACAACATTTTACCTAGCTTCGTCAAGGGCTCTCTGTATTGCAGACTCAATTAAACTTCCAGAAGTTGAGTGCTCTTTAGGAATTGGAACAGCAATCAAAATCCCACCTCCAAGCTCAAGTTTCAGATTTGCATCTATAAAGAAAATATATGTGTGTGTGAGAACTGAGAAAGGAGTATTAATGTAAGTTTTACATATAATTACAAGAAAGATAAATTGATTTGTAACTTGCCTATAAGCTGAGCACAGTCTTCTGGGGTATCTACACGGCAAGGCACCTAGATTACAGGTAATGATTGAATAAAAGAAATAACAAAAAGATTAGTCAAATACATATTTGAACTAAATTATGTTACCTTATGAACCTGTAGACATAATTGGTGCAACCCTTTAAAGCTGTTTTTGCACACTTACTTCTTTCATTCCATGTGTTATCACCACAAAGTTTTCTATATTTGACACTTAGTTTAACAAAGTAAAATGATAATTCTCTAGTTCTAACAGTGGCCCATTTTTCTATAAGTAGAGGATTGAATCTATCCTCATCCCATCCCTCCCATGCCAAATGGGATAAGGTTCGTGAGCCTACAGTTTGACCATTTTGATCGCACTGATAGAGAGGCTGACACCCATTTTAATCGAGGGACAACTTTGCATCCTACTAAGGAATACGGTAATAGGGATGATTCGATACATCTAGCTTATCATTTTCCAGCCATCAAGTGATAAAATGAAATCAACACTACGTGGATGGCCTTCATTCCACAATCAGTTGAAGCACCATTTTTGAACATGAATTTGATTAAACAGATAAAAGAAAAGAGCAAGAACATTGGCCACACCATTGTTGTTATAAGGAGAAAAATAACACGTTCAAAAAGTTGACGATCAATACCTTATAACCACTGGTTTCTGTAAAAAATGCTGGAAATTCGTTGGTCCTATAAGCAGCAACGCAAACTCCCTGAGTCTCCTATCTCAGAAAAAGGTTAAAAAAACAGTTATTATAGCTCATAATCTGTATGACTTACTTCTAATGATATAAATGAGATACTTATGCTAACCAAATATTCAAGGGTCCTTGGGATATCCAATATCGATTTTACACCAGCAGAGATGACAGCTACTGGTGTCCTTCCAAGCTCAGTAAGATCAGAAGATATGTCCATTGCTGCAAAAAGGAAGAAATAAATTTTTATAACATTTCATCCCATTATCACTGTAACTTTTGTAAGTCAGCGGTGCCAACATGTTTGTGCATGTTAAGTTGTGCAAGAATTATTTTCATTTCTACATGAGCCAAATATGCAACAGCACATGACAATCAAAGAGTCTTAGTTTCAAAGATTATGCTTTCAACAGCATAGGGTTAGTTCAGTTTTTAATTAAGCTCTTACACATGGCTCTAACTGCAGGGGCAGTAGCTGAGTTTCACAAAACTTAGTCATACTTTTATATTCTCCCTTAGTTAACTCTGCACTGGGGTTTTATCTGAATTTTAGTACTTGTGATATTTCCTTGGGAATCAAGTTAGTCATTTAGTACTGACCTTGTAGCCCTAATAGGAAAAGGTAGTTTAATATTAAAATATGCTTCTTTATACCTAAAGACTTATCATTGTGATACATGGGATATTCACTATGCTGAGTGTGCAACATATGTGAATGGAGTCGGTATACTTTCATAAATTTGTTAATGTTCACAGCCCTACAGCCCTTAAAACTCATAAATCGTCACCTTCCCGCACAAGCCGTACATACAGATAACTAGAAAACCATAACCCTAAACCTCTCAACCATCTGTATAAGACCTAATCTATCCCAAAAGCAAGACACATAGGTTCCTAATCTCTCCTACATTAGTTCTTTTGCCTACTGCACTGCTTACTGTGCTCCAGTATAGATCATTTGGTGGACCATAAACCCATGTAACGCAGAAGCTATATGATTTGGCTTGCAATAAGAAGAAAAAATTGCTAGTGTACACATTAGGAATGTGCTGTCTGTAGTCGGGACTCTTAACTACTAATATCCAAAAGCATGGGTGGACATATGGACAAATTCAATTTCTCTCATGAACTGTCAGTAATTCTATGCAGTGTTAAACTTACTATGCTCGCCATGTCTATGTACTCCTCCAATTCCTCCAGTAACAAACAATGGGATGCCAACCTTCAAGACATCCAGGTATTAAGTAATAGCAAAACATACATTAATATTACAACACAAAGTAAACAACAACATAGTCCTTCAGGAAAGCTTATAAGTGACTAATTACCATGGAAGCAAAAAACATGGTTGCAGAAACAGTAGTTGCTCCATTCCCTCTGGTTGCCACCTAGACAAGAGTCAGAACATCCTCTTGTTAAATTTAGCATTAGAAATTAACATGAAAAAACTATGATGATAGTTGAGGAATTCCATTCGTCAGAAATTTCTTGAATGTACATGATAACAGAGTAGGGAACCCCTTAACTATGTGGCTATGAAGGCTATTTTATGGATACACCAGCATAATAATAAAAGATGGCTAGCAAACACTTTTACAGAAGTAAGTGCAACGCCACTGATTGAAGCCTACAAAAATGAATATTTTCCGCACAGTCTAGTCACTAAGAGCATAAAGGTAAAGTTAGAGAGCCAGATATGAAAAAAACAGCTTTCTTTTCTCTCTTTAATAAATGGCTGTTAGGTATTGAGGCATATTTTCATGAATTATGCCGGTGTAAATTTGCCACTTCAGGTATGTGTTCTAATATCCCCATATATTGGTTGCAGCACAAATGAAAATATGAAACTAAGAGCAGTCAACATGATGAATTGACTAGATTTGCTAAAACTAACAGATACATTAAGTGCAATGCATCAATTACTCACAACATATGCAATATCCCTTCGAGCTGTCTTCTGAGCTTTATGACCCAGATTGGCAAGCTTCTCCAATTCTTCCATACTCAGACCTACAAAAAGAAAAAGAAAAGAAAAGGAGGAATCGAGTCAGCAAGAATCCCCTACAGTAGCATTGTCTAGCAAGAATTTTCTTAGCAGATGAGTCTTAACCATAGCATTAGAATACTCTATACTTTTTCCTGAATTCAAAAGGCTGAAGCGTTGATAAAAGATTTCAATGAATTGGACTAGAAAACATACATAAAAAATGCAACCAGATACTTTATGCCGACGAAGTGAAATGTATAAACTTGGGGGACCTATTTTAACTTGGCTGTGTGCTAAAACTTGACAAACAGGGTAGCTTGTCAAGTTACAACTACCTTATGGGACAATATCTGCGCAAGAAAATTTGTAATCTTATTTGTTTGGAGGGTATCATCAACTGACGCAGTTAAGATCAGTGCACTAAAGCTCACTCAGTAGAATTATTTTTTGATTCAGTGAGAGAAAACATAGCACAATCATAAGAAGGCATAGAATTAACATAAGCCACCTCTCCAAGCCTATAAATTCATCTAGAAAGCAGAAGAACAAAGTTGAATATAAACACCTATGCAAGGTATGCCATCCAAAATGGCAACAGTGGCAGGAACAGCTCCATTTTCCCTCACAACTGCCTCAACCTCCTTTGCTGTTTCCAAGTTCTTAGGATACGGCATCCCTGAACACCAGAAGAAAAACAAACAATTTTGAGCAAAAAATTCACAGTGGCAGTTCCTCACATACACACAAAAACACCATCCTTCAACATATCACACACATTCAGCTATCAATACATGGCCAATCTACTGTTTCCGCCACTCAAAACCGCAACCATATATTTGGAGTATTGCAAACTGCCGTGTACGATGTATGGAAGATAAAATGAATTATGATACAATATGCAAAAACCCAATTGGGTTTCGTTCAGAATGTTACTACAAACTCAATAGCAGAGGACAGTAGATCAAAAAATATTTAACTGACAGTACAATGGATTATGCAATTACCCTTATTTTAATACAAGCGAAATTACTGCTTTAACTCAGACTAGGGAAGGGGGAGGATTTGAACCAGGGACACAGTGGGTTGAAGAAGAAGAAGAAGAAGAAGGAAGGCCCCGGCACCAGGGCAATCCACCACTTGCATTACACAATTAGTTTCTGTGTGTGTGTGTGTGTGTGTGGACTGTGGAGGAAGGGAGAGAGAGAGAGAGAGAGAGAGAGAGAGAGATTACCATGGGAAATAATGGTGGATTCAAGAGCGACAACAGCACGGCCATTGGACAAAGCGTCAGAAACCTCTGGAGAAATCTTGATTGATCCAACGCCACTCTTAAGGAAGAAAAGGAACAAAACTCTGACTGTGAAATTTGGAAGACGATCTAAATAGAGAGAGAGAGAGAGAGAGAGAGAGAGAGAGAGAGAGGAAGACGAAGAAGAAGAAGCAGGAGAAGAAGAAGAAGAAGAGGAAGGAAGTTGGAATGTTACCTTGTCGAAATGCGAGGGATGGAGGTGTTTGCGGAGATTAGAGAGTCTTGAGAGAGCAGCTGATGAAGAAGAAGAGGACGACGCCATACCCTGCTCTGCTCCCTTTTGCTGTGATGGTTTTCCCGGACTTAGGATCCTCTCCTAATCCAATCCATGGGGATCCTAGGGATCCCCAAATAATAACCGTTGATCAAAAATCGTGCGGTCA
>JAOTRO020120449.1:0-13481 GCA_028566515.2 Pyracantha coccinea | reverse complement strand
CAGGAGCATGACCTGGGTTGGTGAGAACACATCAAAAAAAGAAGAAGAGGCTGAGAGATGCCAAGAAAGAGATTATGTGGCCATGTTATGATGCAGTTGAGTCCATACTAAATGTATGGACTCAATGAAATAACCAATTAGAATTTAACATTTAATAAAGTTATGTGTTCGGAACCGAAACCAAACTGTTTTTCCCGTATTCGGTTCGGTTTGAAACCGAAACTGTTTTGAAACCGCAAAACCAAACCGTTTGGTGCGGTTTCGATTTGGTTTGTCGGTTTCGGTTTGGTTTGTGTTTTGGTTTCAGTTTTCGAATTCAAGTGCCCACGTGATATGATAGTTCAAAGATAGCTCATGTAGTTAAAAATTTAGGATTTAAGCTTTTGTTGTGAAGTCTATTAGTATTTATGCTCAAAATTGAAAATTTCATCAACTCTCCGTTAATTAGTAGCACGTGAGCCACACATATTACACTAAAAAGGAACTCTTAGTTAATTGTTAACACGTGTGGCTTACATGTGACACTAACTTTATCTTCTTGGCCTCAAATGTGTGCCTCATGTCCTAACAATTAATGGGGAATTGACAAAGTTTTCTATTTTGGGCCTAAATCTTAACAAACTTCACCACAGGGGATTAAAATTTTTTTTTTTTTTTTTGTACCACAGAGGCTATCTTTCAATTAGTCTATCACCACGAACACTATTAATCCAATTAGGCCTTACATTGATTTTTGAAGTGATATTGAAGTAGAAAAGTAACATTGAAGATGAAGGTGATGATCTCTTATTTGCCCCCATTGCTCGCTTGTCGCCAAGTGTACCTTTCCAAACAGATTATGTGGCAATCGAATATGGCCTCACCCACACTAACGAAGCGACAAATTGTCGAGGGTGGGAACGAGATTTAAAAGAATAAAAGGTTCAAAAATATAGACAACAAAATTCTTATAGTGTCGTTCCATTATATAACCATATAGAACTTAGGGAGTGTATTTTTTAGGGCTTAAATAGTCATTTTATAACAAGATATATGAGTTATTTAATATTAGAATTTATGCCGGGTGTAGTCAACAAAATGTGGGGTGTCAATAAAAAAACACTTGAAAAATAATAATGTTGAATGAATATCAAATAATTAAACAATAAAAATGAAAAACAATCTAACTTGAGTGACTGGCCAAGAACGAGGTAAAGAAAAAATTTCAACTCCTTCAATATATTTTGTTTTGATTCGACTCATACACAATTTCGAAGCACATATGACATATTAAGCTATCACTCGATTTCTTGAATCCTTTGTTAGGTAAAGCATAAACAAAACGAAACCCTAAATCCTAAAACTTCACTTTGGTATCTTTGGGTGATAAATTAGGTTGTAGAAAACTTTTATTATGTAAATTTTATATGAAAGCATGGAGGAGTCTTAATAGTGTGAAGAAAGCTAGGATCTTGAAATATGCAGAGGAAAAACTCAGAAACGAAGAACAAGGAGAAGAAAAGTTAGAGAGAAAGGAATTGTCTATTTGATGAATGAATCGTACAACCATCAGCTCACTACTAACCTTTTGTACAAGCATAACTGCCTTTCTTACAACTAAACCTAACCAACCAATCTTATCCAATACAGGTAATTATCCTAACTATATTAGTGATGACTTGGCTAGTCAATATAAGTCAACATTCCCCCTCAATCTCAACTAGGGTACCCTGGCTTGAGATTGAAGCAATGTCGATTAAAAGTAGGACTATGAAGGCCTTTGGTGAGCACATCTGTTGTTTGTTCATCAGTAGGCAAGTATTGCACTAGTAAATCTCCCTTATGTACTCTTTCTTTGACAAAATAGTAATTGGTATCAAGGTGTTTAATCTTTGAATGATAGACAAGATTTGCACTTAAAGCGATGGCTGACATATTATCGCAGTGAATGGTTGGTGGCACTAGTCCTAAGTCCTTTAATAACAACCTGATCCAAGCCACATCTGCTGTAGTATGTGCAGGTGCTTTATATTTAGCCTCAGTTAAGCTTCGAGAGACTGAGGTTTACTTTTTTGATTGCCGCGATATAGGATTATTACCCAGATACACCACATAGCTAGTTATTGATCTCTTTGTGTTCAAATCAGCAGCCCAATCAGAGTCAGAGAATGCAATTAAGTGAATGTCTGTATTAGATGAATATGTGATCCCACACTGTGTAGTGCCATAAAGATACCTCAGAATTCTTTTCACATAACCAAAATGAGTATCTGTTGGGGCTGTCATAAACTGGCATACTGAATTAACAACAAAAACTATATCTAGCCTAGTGAAGGTCAAATACTGAAGTGATCCAACCAAGCTCTTATACAAAGTTGTATCTTGTAAAGGCTTGCCCTCAGTGATTAACGGTTGATTGTGAGGTTTACATGGAGTAGTAGTAGGCTTAGATGGCTCCATACCAGCCTTATGAAGAAGATCCTTAGCATATTTTGACAGATAAACAAAAATGCCTCCATTATATCTATATTGAATTTGTAACCTCAGAAAGTATGTAAGTCTTCCCATGTCCTTTAAATCAAACACACCTGCTAAGTTTTGAATAACACTCTGAACTTTAGTAGCACTTGATCCAGTAAGGATGATATCATCCACATATTACAAGAGAACAATGACATCTTGTCCATCAGTTTTATCAAAAAAAACTTGTATCAGATGAAGAAGGAATAAATCCCAATGTTGGCGAGTAGCTTGTAAACTTCGAATTCCAAGCCTTTGGGGCTTGTTTTAGACCATAAAGAGATTTAACCAACTTACAAACATAATGTGGATGAAAAAGATCAACAAAACCCTGAGGCTGTTTCATATAAACTTCCTCCTGCAATTCTCCATGCAAGAAGACATTTTAAATACCCAACTTCCCTTAATTCCCACTTGTTTATAGCTGCCAAGGATAAAATAAGCCTGACAGTTATGTATCTTACCACTGGGTTGAAAGTTTCAGAGTAGTCGAGCCCTTGTTCTTGAGAAAATCCTTGAACCACAAGTCTAGCTTTATATCTACACACAGTTCCATCAAGATTTTTCTTGATTTTGTACACCCATTTGCTTCAGGGAAAGAAGCAATAAACTCTAGATAACTCAAATTCATCATCCAACAAAAGAGTAATTCAGGGAAAGAAGCAATAAACTCTGTGTAAGACTTTTTATCAATAGCGCCAAACTTTAGTCTTGTAATTATTGGATGACCAGATTCTTCATGAGATGTGTTATCAGACACAAAAGTAGATGGGGAATTACAGATGGGAAATATTACCTCTAACTGTGAATGATTGTGAACAAGCAACTGTGATATTGTATCTTGAGATGGTGTTGCAGTAGAGGAAGAAGAGACAATGGGAGTAGCAGTGAGATCATGTGAATGATCCGGAGACAAGCTTAGATCGGAGACAAGCTTAGATCATGTGCATTATCCTAGTACCAACTTCAATAACTTCTAGATTTGCAGATTATACTTCATTGGATGAAGAAGGAATGAATTGATCATTAGTTCTAAAAATAGGCAACTGAATGACTACTAAAGATGAATGACTATTCTGAGAACCAACCAAATTCCCCGAATGATTTCTTGAATTCAACTTGAATGGAAAAACACTTTCGTCATGAATAACATGTCTTGACAAAACCAACTTCCTTGTAGAAATATCATAATATATCACACCCTTATATCCAGTAGCAAAACCAAAAAACACACACTGTTTAGACCTTGGTTGTACCTTTGTTTGATTATATGGTCTCGAGAAAGGATATACTGTTATACCGAAGATTTTCAAGCTATAGATCACTAGTTCTTGAGCAAACAACAACTTATAAGGTGACCGTATACCCAAATTCTTGCATGGCATCCTATTAATGAGGAATACAGCATGGAGACAAGCATAATTCCAAAACATTAATGTAATATAAGCTTTTGTCAACAAAGTGAGTGCTGTCTCTATTAAATGTCTATGTTTCCTCTCAGCAAGACCATTTTTGCTGAAGGGTATAAGGACATGATATAGAATGAACGATGCCCTTGGATTCCAAATTTTTTTAAACCTGTGACTCACATACTCACCACCACCATCTGTTTGTAGGCATTTGATTGCAGAATTAAACCGACTTGCAAGAAAAGAACGAAATTTGATGAACACTTGAAACACATTTGATTTATTGATAATAAGGAATATCCACAGAAACCTTGAAAATTCATCCATGAAGCTTACATAGTACCTAAATCTTTCTGTAGACTTATTTGGAGATTGTCCCCATACATCTGAGTGTACTTTTTCAAACAAAAAACTAGCTCTAGTTCCTTTGACAGGGAAAAACTGCCTACACATTTTTCTAGACAAACAAGAAGTACAAATTGAAGGGGAAAAATCAACACTACTAGACTGATTGTAATTCTTGAGCATAGTAGACAATACTTCTTTAGATGGATGACCAAGCCTTTTATGCTAAATGGAAACTTTGACTGCCTTGCTAAAAAATGCAACACCTTTATTAGACTGAGCAATAAACCTTCTAGAAAACACATTCACAGGAATCTCATATAACTTTCCTGTATGAAAAACACAATCTCATCGCAAATAAACTAACAACCATTGTCTTTACATAACTTCTTTATAGATAAAAGATTAACTGTAATAGTTGGAACATGTAAAATATTCTTCAAAACTAGTAAATGATGAGAAGTGGAAAGAGTAGAGGAACCAATGTGTTTAACAGTCAAAACTTCACCATTTCCAATTGTTATTTTATCACCACAGTTTTATGGAATAGGTTGATTTAGATTCCCAATACTTGATGTCATATGATGTGAAACACCTGCATCTAGAACCCAAGTATCAATTGTAGAAACACCCTATACATATTGGCCAAGCTCAGCTGCAGTCATATTAACAGGACCTTGAGCTGCAAAGTTGTCAGTGAAAGAAGAGGTGATGCTCCTTGATATGAAAAGTTATTTCTATGCTCATAAGAAGCATAGAATGATGGAATATTTTATGTGTATATTCATCCATTAGGGTTATGACTTTATACAATCACTTTACAATGCCATCCTATTCTATTGTCTATAAATAAGGTCAATCAAAAACTATATAAGAACGTAAATAATTGAATATCAATTTACAATATTGACTAATTGATTGAGATATCTTTCTTAACATTCGCCTTCAGGTTGGAGTGTATGTTAATGACACCCAACTTGCTGAGTAATGTTTCGAATTGCGTTGAACTCAATGGCTTGGTAAATATATCATCTGGCTGATCAGTTGTTTACACTAGATGACAATCGATCTTTATGTGCTTCGTACGTTCATGAAAAACAGGTATCTCTACATCTAGCTCAGTTGGCATCGTAAAATGCTTGTAATTGCAATGAACTCATGGAAGGAAGAAGCATTCCTTGTTCAGGTGCTTGTTTAATGTATTTGAGAACCTTGTGTGTAGCCTCAAGATGTGGTTGCTGAGGTTTCTCCATGAATTGCATATGCTAAGTCTGGTTTCATTATTGTCAAATATATCCACATGCCCACAAGCCTTCTGTACGATGAGGGATCTTTCATCAATTCTCCTTCCATTTACGCGAGGGATAAGTTTTACTCTACAGGGAACCGTGAAGATTTTGCCTCTAGGAACCCAACATCATCCAATATTTCTAGTGCATATTTTCTTTAACACAAAGTGATGCCTTGCTTTGATCATGCAACTTCTATCCCCAAAAAAATATTTAAGTTTCTCCAAGTCATTTAGTTTGAAACGTTGAGAAAGAAATTGCTTGGTCTCTTCGATTTCGTGCAGTTTATTCCATGCTAGTATTACATCATCAACATAGACCAACAAAGCAATGAATTTATTGTGACGACTTCGGACGAATAGTGAGTAGCCAGACCATGATTGATGGAACCTAGCAGCTTTGAAGGCATTGGATAATTTGATGAACCATTGCCTTAAAGCTTGCTTTAAACCATAGAAGGATTTGTTCAACTTGCACACTCGAGTCTCCCCTTTTTGTTCAAAACTAGGAGGCAAAGTCATGTAAAGATCCTCTTCCAAATCACCGTGTAAAAATCCATTGTTGACGTCCAGTTGCTGGAGGTTCCACCCATGTAAAGTCGCAATTCGCGAAAGGTAGTCAACTTAGCCACTGGAGCAAATGTTTCTTAGCATTCCATACCTTCGATTTGGCTATATCCTTTGGCAAAGAGGTGCGCTTTGTACTTCTTAACAGCTCCATCAAGTTTGAGCTTGACTTTGTAGACCTATTTACATCCAATGTGACGTTTGTGGAAGGGCAAAGGAATAAGTGTCCATGTATGATTGGCCTAAAGGGTTGCAATGTCATGTTGCATGGCATCTCACCATTTTGGATCTTAAACAACATGTGAAAAGTTTGTTGGCTTTTTATGAGGGCGAGATTAGTAGTATTGGCTTTATGGTGGGGTTAGAGATGGTCATATGATAAATAAGTAGAAATGGGATGGGGGGTACCCGACGACGACTGAACAACGTTCATTGAAGATGTGGGAGCAGGTCTTGATGGGAGAGAGGCCTCGACGTGAAAGTCCTGCAAAATGTTAAAAGTTTGGTGGGTCATGTGCCACGTCGGGGTGGTGGTGGTATGGATGCTAGTATGGTAGAAGATGGGTGTGGCATTGGTGATGTAGAGTTGGTTGTGGTGAGGGTGTTTTCTAGGGATTGCGAAGGCACGATGTTTGGTATGGTAGTCGGAGGTGGAGAAGATAATGGCATGTGGTGTGGGGTTGGTGGTGGATTAGGTGGATCATTGGAGAGGGGTGGAGATATGTCAGGGAATGAGTCCACGTCAAATTGTAACAGTGATGATGTGTGTTGTTGGATAAAGGATTAGGGCAACGGTTACAAACTTTTTGAGGGTAAGATCAAATAACACTGATGGTAAGGGAATTGGTTTTCAAAAAAGAGGACATCCCGTGAGACAAAGACCTTTTTGAGGGTAAGATCAAATAACCTATAAAATTTTTGACCATAAGGGTAGCCAAGAAAAAGGCAATGACTTGCATGGGGATTAAACTTTGAAGGTTTTTATGCATGAGTAGATGCAAAGCACAAACAACCAAAGACTCGTAAGTGGGAATAATTGGGTGCTTTGTGAAACAAATTTTCATATGGTGTTTTCCCTTGAAGAATGGGTGATGGAGTTTGATTGATGAGATATGCCAAAGCAAGAATTGCATTCCCCCAAAAACGCTTAGGCAGATTAGCTTGGAAAAGCAAGGCTCGAGCCACATTGAGAAAATGTCTATGTTTGCGTTCAGCAACACTATTTTGTTGTGGTGTGTCGACGCAACTAGTTTGATGGATAATGCCTTGTGAGGCATAAAAGGTGTCAATTTTGAACTCAGGACCATTATCACTTCGAATGATTTTGACTTTAGTGTTGAATTGTGTTTCGACCATATGAATGAATTGGACTAGAAGTTCTCATGTGTCAGATTTTTGTTTCATCAAATAAATCCAAGTGCTCCTAGTATGATCATCAACAATGGTAAGAAACTTGTTCACTGAATATCATCTTGCTGCCCCTAAAGAAAAGTTGTATATGGGCAATTTTGCACCATCTGCAGTTTCAAAGGCAAAATAGTACTCGAGTTCATATTTGGGACGAGTCTGACTTTGTTGAATGTGCTGCATGTTCCTAAAATAAGGAGGAACTTGGTTTCTGGATCTATTCTAATTGCTAGGGGTTTTAAACTTGTATTTGGATCCAACAAATTTGTACTTACCAGGGGTGGGATGTTTGTTGAAAAGGGATATGTGGCTAATGGCCTCGTGAAACTCAATGTAATCGCCATTGATGATTCTAATAAAATAAATGCTTTTGCTTATATTGTTGAGTCTTTCAATAGTTGGCATGCTAGATTAGGACATGTTAATTTCCGTTTCATGCAGAGAATGGTTAAATTATTTTTATTTAAATTCGAAATTGATTTTAATCAAAAGTGTGAGACATGTACCAAATCAAAATTTGCTAGGCCAACTAGAAAGTCAGTTTTGGAGAGATCAAATGAATTACTCGGATTAATTCATAGTGATCTTTGTGGCTATAAAGCCACACCAATTCGTAGAGGAAATAATTATTATGTCACTTTTATTGATGATTGCATAAAGTATTGCTATATTTATTTGATTTATAGCAAGGACGAAGCTTTGAATATATTTAAGATATATAAAGCTAAAGTTAAATACAACATGAGAGAATCAAGGCACTTAGATCTGATAGAGGAGGAGACTATGAGTCTACGGCCTTATCTGATTTTTGTCCACAACATGGAATTATACATCATACAACGGCTCCACACACAGCACAACAAAATGTGTTGCCGAAAGGAAAAATAGAACTTTCTAAAATTGGTACCTGGCGGAATATCCTGTATATAAAAATAGTAATCCGCTGGACTGACTAGTCAAGCCCATTAGTCGACTAAGATAGATATGTTAGCCAATAAATCAAAGATTAAATGACCAATTTTAGGTACCAATAGTTATCCTAGTCAGCAAGCTCTCAGTTTGTTCCAAGTTATTAGCATGTCAAGTGAGCAAGATTGTGATCACATAAATATTAAATAATCAAATGGTATATGTAGCATGTATATGTGAGATATGTGACACAATATAAGTAAATATGAACACAAGATGTTTTTGGCCGGAAAAACCCACCATCGGGTTAAAAAACCTGGGACTCGCCACTGAGTCCAATCCTCTAGTATAATCAAGGTTCTTACATACAAAGTACCACATAAAGCTCAATTCCTAGAACCCTATCTATGGAGCAGCTTTACCTTTATGCAACCTTGCCTCACATAAGATGGATTTCTTCGGTCTTCACGAAGTTGCAGCTCCTCTAGAGCTCTTCACCTTGTGGCACCGAGGCCAGTTCACGAACTATGCATATGATGATGTGACAATGATATGCAGTTCTGGATTCAGATGTCCAGTCAATTTCTCCAGTCAAACAGTTGAAGGAAGAAACTGACGAGAATCCTAAAGTGGGTCAGTTTTAAAGATTTGAAACTAGAAACACTTGACCACATATTTAGTGCAAAACCAAAGACAATGCAACCCTACTCTTCAATGATTGGGTTATTAGTGCATGAAATAAGGTTTTGCAACTAGGGTTTCATAAATGAAGAACAAAGAGGAAGGTAAGATCTTAATGCCTTTCTCTCTCTAACTTCTCTCTAGCAAATATAATCTGAAAACCTCATCAAGAAAAAAAACCCTAGATGGGGATGTCAACCCCAAATGCTTCGGTTTGTGTTTCACCTACTTTTCACCTACCAAGGACATTTGTCGTTCTATAAACTGATTAGAAAAGATTAAGGGCTGAGATTGTACTATTGGCAGAAAACTGTCAGGAAGCCCATGTGGGTAGGTCTTAATTTGCGTGCCTAGCTTATTGGAAATTTCCGCGCAAGCCTGACCAAACAACTAAGCTAGTCAAAATAAAGCAGGAATATAGTGAAATGCACATGCATGAACAAAACTTTTGAAGTGAGTTGTGCCACATCCTTAAACATTTCTTCACAGCAGACACATCCCATAAATAGAGAAAAGTCTAAAAGCTAGATTGAGCATGTGGTACACTTACAATGTTGACAAGGAAATTCAAACCTAAAACTCTAGACTTCACAATCTCCCTCTTTGGATTTCCTTCACAAAATACCCCAAGCCTAAAGTTAATTTCACTCACCCACACTCAAGAAATGAACGAAGGAACGGAGCCTACAAAACAACAAATCTTGACAAGAACAAGTGAAATATATCATGGGTAAAAGGCTTGCCTGGAAGGTATTAAGAACAACTAAAATTTTCCTCCCCTATTTTGTCATGGTAAGACAAAGACAAGACAGAATAACACATGCAATTTTAAAGGTTGGCAGCAAAATACAAGGCAAGGACAACAGAAGCACATCGGATAAGGAATGAGCAAGATATCATATGAGCATGTCCAAGCAAGATGAAGCAACAAGTAAGCACAGTTAAGTGATTCAACTCCCCCCAAAAGGATGCACACAATGAAATTGAACTCCCCCAAAATTGATGTTCTTTATGTAAACACACTCCCCCATAAACCTAAAGCATGACTTCAATTATCTGACGAGAGACAAGGACTCAACAGAAAGAGGAGATATCCATTGCCATACAAATTTGAGCATAAGCATAAAACAATGTACCCAAACAACCAAAGACAGCTCATTAAGAGGATAAAGATCAAGATAACAGTTTAATCTTTGCACCAATAAACTACATTGCATGGAAGACCAAAATGAAGGGATTTTCCCATTTGATAATATATATTTTCTTTTGAAGACACCCATTTCATATAACACTCTTCCATGTGAATTTTTGTTTTGATTTTGGGAAAAGGATAAAAAGAAGAGAATTGACACACGGTCTAGATTATAGAGTAAGTAAAGTCACTACCAGTCAATTAGGACAAATCAACATTAAATTCAAAAATGCCACTTGATTTGGATGATTGGAAAAATGATTTTTAAGAGGCCATCTAAGAGAATTGGGAGAACCTTTGACATCACAATGAAAAATTATACAAGGCTAATCCACATAATACTACCAATGTATGACAGGTAAGAGATGCATACAGGGAGCAAATTGAGATTATCTGATGAGTTAACTATCTGCACAAAGACATGCACAAAAGTTAAACAAAATATTCAACTCTTGGAAGCAAGGTTATACAACCTATTCAATTCATATCACAAAGACCAATAGACTGTCAAAGATCTTCGTACCTTCGATTATCTAGGGCGTTAGTGAAGATGTAAGCTAGCTGTTTTTCAGTTGGCAGAAAGATTAAGGTAAGAATTTTACCTTCCATAAGATCTCTAATGAAATGATGCCTTATATCAATATGTTTGGTTCTTGAATTTTGGACAAGGTGCTTGGAAATATCAATAGCACTCATATTGTCACAATAAACAAGAAAGGTGGATTGAGAGATACTATAGTTATTGAGCATTTGTTTCATCCACATTAATTGAGTGCAACAGCTTCCAGCAGCAACACGAGATTGTTCTCGACATAGAAAGCTCCCCAAATGTGCTCTTTTGATCATCAATGCACTCAGCCCAATCGGCATCTCTGTATCCAACCAAGTTCATGTGTATATTGCAGCCCAAAATCAGTAGTTCCACCCACATATTTGATAATCCTTTTAACTGCCAATATGTGAGACTCCTTAGGACAACTTCAAAACCGAGCACACACCCCAACTGCAAAAGCAATATTCGATCTACTTGCAATCAAATAGAGTAGGCTTCCTATCATGCTCCTATACAAAATTTGGTTAACATCCTTGCCACTCGAGTCCTTGTGGATTTTGGCACAAGTACTTATTGGTGATTTAGCAGCTTTTGATCATTCGAGACCAAATTTCTTTACTAAAGTCTTGGCATATTTGGTTTGAGAAATGAAAATGCCATCCTTTTCTTGTTTGACTTGAAGTCCAAGAAAGTAATTTAGTTCACCAATAAGGCTCATTTCAAACTCATTGGTCATCATATTAATGAACTGCTTCACAAGAGAATCAGAGATGGAGCCAACAACAATATCATCAACATACACTTGAGCAATCACAACATGAGACTTCACCTTATTTACAAATAATGTATTGTCAACTGAGCCACGTGTGTAACTATAAACAAGAAGATGAGAAGATAACTTATCATACCAAGCACGAGGAGCTTGCTTAAGACCATATAGAGCCTTCCTCAGTTTGTACACACAGTTAGGATTGTGAGGATCTTCAAAACCTTTAGGTTGTTCGACATAAACTTCTTCATTAAGATATCCATTAAGGAATGCGGTTTTGACATCCATTTGAAAAATCTTAAACTTTAAATGGCATGCAATAGCACAAAGAAGTCTGACAAATTCTAGACGAGCAATAGGAGTGAAGGTTTCATCAAAATCAACACCTTCAAGTTGAAAGTATCCTTGACCAACAAGCTTGGCCTTATTTTTGATCATATTTGCTGACTTATCAGATTTGATCTTGTAAATCCACTTTGTGCCAATAACATTAGTGTTTGATGGACGATCAACAAAGGACTAGACTTCATTCCTCTCAAACTAATTCAGTTCTTCTTGCATAGAGAGAATCCATTCCTCATCAGTTAAGGCATCTTCGACATTTTTGGGCTCAATCTGAGACACATAACACACATTGGCTACTTCATCAGCAATTTGCCTTCGAGTTCTAACTCCTTTATCAACAGAACCCACTATTTCCTCATCATGATGACATCTAGTCCATTTTGGCTTATCCTTGAATAGAATACGAGGATCTTGGTTAGTGCTTGACTCACTCTTTGTGTCACTTTCTGATACTTGCCTGACTCAACAGAAGCTTCACCTTTATCCTTCAATGGAGGAGAGAATAAATCAACATTTTCAACATCAGGAGTAGGAGGAATAATGGAGTCATCAATTTTAACATTTATGGACTCCATGATGGTTTTTGTTCGTAGGTTGTATACCCTATAGGCCCTGCTGTTGTTGGAATACCCGAAGAAGATTCCTTCATCACTCTTAGTATCAAACTTGGCAAGGTGTTCTCGATCTCTCAGAATATAGCAAACATTTCCAAACACTCTGATCATTGGCTTTTTACCTTTCCATAGTTCATAAGGAGTCAAATCAGTGCCTGGCCTGAGAAATACGCAATTGGAGATATAACATGCAGTATTCATAGCTTCAGCCTAAAAGTGTTTTGCTAGGTTCTTGTTATTCAACATTACGTTAGTCATTTCAATCAGAACATGATTTTTCATTTCAACAACCCCATTTTGTTGAGGAGTGATAGGAGTAGAAAATTCATGTTTGATCCCATTGGTTGAACAAAACTCATCAAAAAGGGCGTTCTCAAATTCAGTTCCATGATAGTTCTGATTCTGACAGGGACGACCAGTCAGAGGTTCATTTAGCATCACTTTGTACACGATGAGAAACTGTTGAAATGTGTCAGATTTTTCCCTCAAGAAACACACCCTAGTACATCTAAAGTAGTTATCCACAATTACCAGACTATACATTTTCCCTCCAATGGACGAAGTTTGGATTGGACGAACAAGATCCATATGCATTAATTTTGGAGGTTTGGAGGTAGGAATATCATTTAATCTCTTGTGAGCCACTTTGGTCTGCTTCCCGAGTTGACAAGATCCATAAATATAGGAGTCTGAGACTGAAAAATGAGGTAAGCCTCTAGCAGCCTCACAATTTGATAATTTGTGGAGATTTATAGGAGCATATTTAGGCGACTTAGTTTGCATGTTTTCATGCATTTACGTTGTTTGTTCTTAGTTATTTTAGTATTTTAAGCTATTTTCGTGTGTTTGTAGGTACATAGGCCTTATGAAGCAATAAGGTGCATTTTGGAGCCTTTTGGAGCA
>JAOTRO020120122.1:0-13497 GCA_028566515.2 Pyracantha coccinea | reverse complement strand
CAGAAAATCTGAGTGAAAATTGAGTGCATATCTTGTAAGGAATTGAGTGAATTCTCTAAGGCATGTTACTACATTCACAACATTGTTTTAATTGGTCAAATGTGAACTAGTATGTGGTGACTATGATTAAGTATGTGCTCAAATGTCTTATTAGCGTATTAGATGTGTTAATAAGTTTAAGTTCCGAATAGTGTACTTTTGACACGAAATAAGCATTTGATATTTTGATAAATCATTGTTAGCATCTTAGTAGCATATTATATGTATTTATTTTTTTAAGTTCCAAAGCGTGTCAAACGCACGCTCGTTTTAGTCCAAGAATGCTTAAAACTGTGCAAATACACTCCAAATGGAAAAATAATGCACTTTTACCCTAAATAAGCATTTGATCTTTGGAGAACTCAATCTTAACATCTTAGTAGTGTATTATACGTGTCTATTTGCTTAAGTCACAAAGCGTGTCAAATGCACGCTAGTTTATCCCAAAAATCCTTAAAACTATGCAAATACACTCCAAATAGTGTACTTTTGACACCAAATAAAAATTTGATTTTTTGAGAATCCATTCTTAAAGTCTTTGGAGTGTATTATACGTGTTTATTTTCTCAAGTTAAACGCACGTTCGTTTTATCTCCCGAATGTTTAAAACCATGCAAATACACTCCAAATGGAGAAATAGTGTAGTTTTGACCCCCAAATAAGAATTTGATCATTTGAGAATTCATTCTTAACGTCTTTATAGCGTATTATATGTTTCTATTTGCTTGAGTTCAAAAGTGTGTCAAATGCACGCTCGTTTTATCCAAAAAATACTTAAAACTTTGCAAATACACTCCAAATAGTGTACTTTTACATAAAATAAACATTTTAAGTTTTGAGAACTCATTTTTAATGTCTTAATAGCGTATTATATGGATTCATTTTCTTAAGTTCCACATCGTATCAAATGCACGTTCGTTTTATCTCACGAATTTATAAAACCGTGCAAATACACTCCAAATGGAAAAATGGTGTACTTTTCCCCAAAAATGCATTTGATCTTTGGAGAACTCATTCTTAACGTCTTAGTAGCATATTATACTTGTCTATTTGCTTAAGTTCCAAAGTTTGTCAAACACATCCTCGTTTTATCCCAAAATGAATAAAATTGTGCAAATACACTCCAAAAAGTGTCCTTTTGACACCAAATAAGCGTTTGATCTTTTGAGAGCACATTGTTAGCATCTTAGTAGTGTATTTTATGGTTTATTTTCTTAAGTTCCAAAGCGTGTGAAACGCACGCTCGTTTTATCCCACGAATGCTTAAAACTGTGCAAATACACTCCAAATGGAAAAATAGTGCACTTTTGACCCCCAAATAAGCATTTGATCATTTGAGAACTCATTCTTAACGTCTTTATAGCGTATTATATGTTTCTATTTGCTTGAGTTCGAAAGCGTGCCAAACGCATGCTCGTTTTATCCCAAAAATGGTTAAAATTGTGCAAATATACTCCAAATAGCGTATTATCCGTGTTTATTTTCCTAAGTTCCAAAGCGTATCGAACGCATGTTCGTTTTATCTCGCGAATTTTTAAAACCATGCAAATACACTCCAAATAGAAAAATAGTGTACTTTTTACCCCAAATAAGCGTTTGATCATTTTAGAAAACATTCTTAATGTCTTAGTAGCGTATTATATGTCTCTATTTGCTTATGTTCCAAAGCGTGTCAAACGCACGCTCGTTTTATCCCAAAAATGCTTAAAACTGTGCAAATACACTCCAAATAGTGCACTTTTGATGTAAAATAAACATTTGATGTTTTGAGAACTCATCTTTAATGTCTTAGTAGCTTATTATATGCATTTATTTTCTTAAGTTCCACAGCGTATCAAATGCAAGTTCATTTTATCTCACGAATTTATAAAACCGTGCAAATACACTCCAAATGGAAAAATGGTGTACTTTTCCCCAAAAAAGCATTTGATCTTTGGAGAACTCATTCTTAATGTCTTAGTAGTGTATTATACTTGTCTATTTGCTTAAGTTCCAAAGTGTGTCAAACGCATGCTCGTTTTATCCCAAAATTAATAAAACTGTGCAAATGCACTCCAAATAGTGTACTTTTGACACCAAATAAGCGTTTGATCATTGAGAACACATTTTTAGCATCTTAGTATTGTATTAGATGGTTTATTTTCTTAAGTTCCAAAGTGTGTCAAACACACGTTCGTTTTATCCCACGAATGCTTAAAACTGTGCAAATACATCCAAATGGAAAAATAGTGCACTTTGGACCTCAAATAAGCATTTGATCTTTTGAGAACTCATTCTTAACGTTGTATTAGTGTATTATACATGTCGATTTGGTTAAGTCCCAAAGCGTGTCGAACAGAAGCTTCTTTTATCCCCAAAATGCTTTAAAATGTGCAAATACACTCCAAATAGTGTACTTTTGACACCAAATAAACATTTGATTTTTTGAGAACTCATTCTTAACGCCTTAGAAGCGTATTATACATATTTATTTTCTTAAGTTCGAAAGCATGTCAAGCGCACGTTCGTTTTATCTCACAAATGTTTAAAACAACGCATATACAGTGCAAATGAAAAAGGGTACTTTTGACCCAAAATAAGCATTTGAGAGATAAAACGTATTATATGTGTTTATTTTATTAAGTTCCAAAATGTGTCAAACGTACGGTCGTTTTATCTCACGAATGCTTAAAACCATGCACATGCACCCCGAATAGAAAAATAGAGCACTTTTGACCCCGAATAAGAATTTGATCATTTGAGAACTTATTCTTAACTTCTTAGTAGCGTATTATATGTGTCTATTTGGTAGAGTTCTAAAGTGTGTCAAATGCACATTCGTTTTATCTCACGAATGTTTAAAACCATGCAAATAGACTACAAATGGAAAAATAGTGTAATTTTGACCCCCAAATAATAAGAGTTTGATTTTTTGGGAACTCATTCTTAATGTCTTAGTAGCGTATTATATGTGTCTATTAGCTTAATCCCAAAGCGTGTCAAACGCACGCTCGTTTTATCTCCAAAATGCTTAAAACTGTGCAAATACACTCCAAATAGTGTACTTTTGACAGCACATAAACATCTTATTTTTTAGAACACATTCTTAACTTCTTAGTAGCATATTAAATGTGTTTAATTTCTTAAGTTCCAAAGCATGTCAAACGCATGTTTGTTTTATCTCACGAATGTTTAAAACCATGCAAATACACTCCAAATGTAAAAATAGTTTACTTTTGACCCCCAAATAAGCATTTGATCTTTTGAGAACTCATTCTTAACGGCTTAGTAGCGTATTATATGTGTCCATCTGCTGAAGCTCCAAAGCATGTCAAATGCATGCTCGTTTTATCCCCAAAATGCTTAAAACTGTGCAAATATACTCCAAATAGTGAACTTTTGATGCCAAATGAACATTTGATCTTTTGAGAACTCATTTTTAACGTCTTAGTGGTATATTTTTTGTGTTTATTTTCTTGAGTTCCAAAGCGTGTCGAATGCATGTTCGTTTTATCTCACGAATTTTCAAAACCGTCCAAATACACTCCAAATGAAAAAAAAAAGAGAGTACTTTGCATTGGATGTTTTGAGAACACATTCTTAATGTCTTAGTAGTGTATTATATGTTTGTATTTGCTTATGTTCCAAAGCATGTCAAACTCACACTCGTTTTATCCAAAAAAATGATTAAAATTGTGCAAATACACTCCAAATAGTGTACTTTTGACGTAAAATAAACATTTCATCTTTTGAGAACTCATTTCTAATGTCTTTGTAGCATGTTATATGTGTTTAGTTTCTTAAGTTCCAAAGCGTGTTAAAACGCACGCTCGTTTTATCCCACGATTGCTAAAAACTGTGCAAATACACTCCATATGGAAAAATGGAGTACTTTTCGCCAAATAAGCATTTGATCTTTGGAGAACTCAATCTTAACATCTTAGTAGCGTATTATACTTCTCTATTTGCTTATGTTCCAAGGTGTTAAACAATGCTCGTTTTATCCCGAAAATGAATAAAACTGTGCAAATACACTCCAAAGAGTGTACTTTTGATACCAAATAAGCAATTGACCTTTTCAGAACTCATTGTTAGCATATTAGTAGCGTATTATATGTGTTTATTTTCTTAAGTTCCGAAGCGTGTCAAACGCACGTTCATTTTATCGCACGAATGCTTAAAACTGTGCAAATACACTCCAAATGGAAAAACAGTGCACTTTTGACCCTAAATAAGCATTTGATATTTGGAGAACTCAATCATAACGTCTTAGTAGCGGATTATATCCACAAAATGCTTAAAACTGTGGAAATACACTCCAATTGGAAAAATGGTGTACTTTTCCCCAAATAAGCATTTGATCTTTGGAGAACTCATTCTTAACGCCTTAGTAGGGTAATATATGTGTCTATTTGCTTAAGTTCCAAAGTGTGTCAAACACATGCTCGTTTTATCCCAAAAATGCATAAAAACTATGCAAGTATACTCCAAATAGTGTACTTTTGACACTAGATAAGCATTTGAACTTTTGAGAACTCATTCCTAACATCATAGTAGTGTATTATATGTGTTTATTTTCTTAAGTTCCGAAGCGATTCAAATGCACGTCCATTTTTACTCAAGAATGCTTAAAACCGTGCAAATACACTCCAAATAAAAAAATTGTGTACTTTTGACCCCAACTAAGCATTTGATCTTTTGAGAACTCATTCTTAATGCCTTAGTTGAGTATTATATGTGTCTATTTGCTTAGGTTTGAAAGTGTGTCAAACGCATGCTCGTTTTATCCCCAAAATGCATAAAAACTGTGCAAATACACTCCAACTAGTGTACTTTTGACACCAAATAAGCATTTGATCTTTTGAGAACTCATTGCTAACATCTTAGTAGTGTATTATATGTGTTTATTTTCTTAAGTTCCAAAGCGTGTCAAACGCACACTCGTTTTATCCCACGAATGCTTAAAACCGTGCACATACACTCCAAATGGAAAAATAGTGCACTTTTGACCCAAAATAGGCATTTGATATTTTTAGAACCCATTCTTAATGTCTTAGTAGCATAGTATACATGTCTATTTGCTTAACTCCCAAAGCGTGTCAAACACACGCTCGTTTTATCCCCAAAATGCTTGAAACAGTGCAAATACACTCCAAATAGTGTACTTTTGACACTAAATAAACATTTGATTTTTTGAGAGCTCATTCTTAACATCTTAGTAGTGTATTATACATGTTTATTTTTTAAGTTCCAAAGCTTGTCAAACGCACGTTTGTTTTAACTCAAAAATGCTTAAAACCATGCAAATAGACTCCAAATGGAAAAATAGTGTACTTTTGACCCCATATAAACATTTGATATTTTTAGAACTCATTCTTAACATCTTAGTAGCTTATTATATGTGTCTATTTGCTTAAGTTCCAAAGCGTGTCAAACGCAAGCTCGTTTTGTCCCAAATATGCTTAAATTTGTGCCAATACACTCCAAATAGTGAACTTTTCACGCCAAATAAACATTTAATCTTTTGAGAACTCATTTTTAGGTGTTAGTGGCATTTTATGTGTGTTTATTTTCTTAAGTTGCAAAGCGTGTGAAACTCACGTTTGTTTTATCTCACGAATGTTTAAAACCGCGCAAATACGCTCCACATGGAAAAATAGTGTACTTTTGGCACCAAATAAGCATTTAATCTTTTGACGGCTCATTCTGAACGCCTAAGTAGCATATTACATTTGTCTATTTTTTAAAGTTCCAAAGCATGTCAAGCGCATGCTCGTTTTTTCGCAAAAATGGTCAAAACTGTGCAAATACACTATAGATAGTGCTTTTGACAGCAAATAAACACTTGATTTTTTGAGAACTCATTCTTAACATCTTAGTAGCGTATTATATATGCCTATTTTCTTAAGTCCCAAACCGTGTCAAACACACGCTCGTTTTCTCTCCAAACTGCTTAAAACTATGCAAATATACTCCAAATAGTGCACCTTTGACACCAAATAAACATTTCATCTTTTGAGAAATCATTTTGAATGTCTTACTGGCGTATTATATGTGTTTATTTTCTTAAGTTCTAAAGCGTGTCAAACGCACGTTTGTTTTATCTCCTGAATATTTAAAACCATACAAAAACACTCCAAAATCAAAAATAGTATACTTATGACCCCAAAATAAGCATTTGATCTTTTTAGACCTCATTGTTAACCTCTTAGTAGTGTATTATTTGTGTTTATTTTCTTAAGTTCCAAAGCATGTCAAATGCATGCTTGTTTTCTTCCACAAATGCTTAAAACCATGCAAACACATTCCAAATGGAAAAATGGTGTACTTTTGATCCCAAATAAGCATTTCATCTTTTGAGAACTCATTCTTAACGTCGTAGTAGCGTATTATATGTGTCTATTTTCTTAAGTCCCAAAGTGTGTCAAACGCACACTCGTTTTATCCCAAAAATACTTAAAACTTTGGAAATACAATCCAAATAGTGTACTGTTGACTCCAAAGAAACATTTGATCTTTTGTGAACTCATTCTTAACGTCTTACTAGTGTATTATATGTTTTTATTTTCTTAAGTTCCAAAGCGTGTCGTACGCAGATTAGTTTTATCCCACCAATGTTTAAAACCGTGCAAATACACTCCAAACAGTGTACTTTTGACACCAAATACACTCCAAATAGTGTACTTTTGACACCAAATAAGCATTTGATCATTTGAGAACTCGTTGCTAACATCTTAGTAGTGTATTATATGTGTTTATTTTCTCAAGTTCCAAAGCGTGTCAAACGCACGCTTGTTTTATCCCACGAATGCTAAAAACCATGCAAACACATTCCAAATGGAAAAATAGTGTACTTTTAACCCCAAATAAGCATTTGATCATTTGGGAACTCATTCTTAATGTCTCAATAGCGTATTATACGTGTCTATTTTCTTAAGTCCCAAAGCGTGTCAAACGCACGCTTGTTTTATCCCAAAAATGCATAAAACTGTGCAAATACACTCCAAATACACTACTTTTGACACCAAATAAGCATTTGATCTTTTGAGAACTCATTTTTAACATCATGGTAGTGTATTATATGTGTTTATTTTCTTAAGTTCCGAAGCGTGTCAAAGCATGCTTGTTTTATCGCATGAATGCTTAAAAGCATGCAAACACATTCCAAATGGAAAAATAGTGTACTTTTGTCCACAAATAAGCATTTGATCTTTTGAGACTCATTCTTAATGTCTTACTAGTGTATTATATGTGTCTATTTTCTTAAGTCCCAAAGCGTGTGAAACGCACGCTCGGTTTTTCTCAAAAATGCTCAAAACTTTGCAAATACAATCCAAATAGTGTGCTGTTGACACCAAATAAACATTTGATCTTTTGAGAACTCATTCTTAACGTCTTACTAGTGTATTATATGTGTTTATTTTCTTAAGTTCCAAAGCGTGTCATACGCAGATTAGTTTTACCTCACCAATGTTTAAAACGATGCAAATTGTATGTGTCTATTTGCTTAAGTTCCAAAGCGTGTCAAACACACGCTCGTTTTATCCCAAAAAGTGGTCAAATTTGTGAAAATACACTCCAAATAGTGCACTTTTGACGCCAAATAAACAATTGATCTTTTGAGAACTCATTGTCAGCATCTTAGTAGCTTATGATATGTGTTTATTTTCTTAAGTTCCAAAACATGTCAAACAGACGCTCGTTTTATCCCACGAATGCTTAAAACCATGCAAATACATTCCAAATGGAAAACTAGTGTACTTTTCTCCACAAATGAGCATTTCATCTTTTGAGAACTCATTCTTAACGTCTTAGTAGCGTATTATCGGTGTCTATTTTCTTAAGTCCCAAAGCGTGTGAAATGCACGCTCGTTTTATCCCAAAAATGCTTAAAACTTTGCAAATACAATCCAAATAGTGTACTGTTGACACTAAATAAACATTTCATCTTTTGAGAACTCATTCTTAACATCTTACTAGTGTATTATATGTGTTTATTTTCTTAAGTTCCAAAGCGTGTCATACGCAGAGTAGTTTTATCTCACCAATGTTTAAAACGATGCAAATTAATTGTGTCTATTTGTTTAAGTTCCAAAGCATGTCAAGCGCACGCATGTTTTATCCTAAAAAATGCTTAAATTTCTGCAAATACACTCGAAATAGTGCAATTTTGACGCCAAATAAACATTTGATCTTTTGAGAACTCATTGTCAGCATCTTAGTAGCGTATTATATGTGTTTATTTTCTTAAGTCCCAAAGCCTGTGAAACGCATGCTAGTTTTATCCCGAAAATACTTTTGACACGAAATAAACATTTGATTTTTTGAGAACTCATTCTTAAGGTCTTAGTAGCATATTATACGTGATTATTTTCTTAAGTTCCAAAGTGTGTCAAACGCACATTCGTTTTATCTCACGAATGTTTAAAACCATGCAAATACACTCCAAAACGAAAAATAGTGTACTTTTGACCCCCAAATAGGTATTTGATCATTTCAGAACTCATTCTTAACATCTTTGTAGCGTATTATATGTTTCTATTTGTTTTAGTTTGAAAGTGTGTCAAACATACGCTCGTTTTATCCCAAATATGCTTAAAACTATGCAAATACACTCGAAATAGTGTAATTTTGAAGAAAAATAAACATTTGATCTTTTGAGAACTCATTTTTAATGTCTTAATAGCATATTATATGCGTTTTTTTTTTCTTAAGTTCCACAGCGTATCAAACGCATGTTCGCTTTATCTCACGAATTTTTCAAACCGTGCAAATACACACCAAATGGAAAAACGGTGTACTTTTCCCCAAAAAAGCATTTGATCTTTGGAGAACTCATTCTTAACGTCATAGTAGCATATTATACATGTCTATTTGCTTAAGTTCCGAAATGTGTCAAACGCATGCTCGTTTTATTCCAAAAATGAATAAAACTATGCAAATACACTCCAAATAGTGTACTTTTGACACCAATAAGCATTTGATCTTTTGAGAACTCATTGTTAGCATCTTAGTAGTGTATTGTATGTGTTTATTTTCTTAAGTTCCAAAGCGTGTCAAAGGCACGCTCGTTTTATCCCACGAATGCTTAAAACTGTGCAAATACACTCCAAATGGAAAAATAGTGCAGTCTTGACCCCAAATAAGCATTTGATCATTTGAGAACTCATTCTTAATGTCTTAGTAGCGTACTATACATGTCTATTTGCTTAAGTCCCAAAGTGTGTCAAACACATGCTCTTTTTATTCCCAAAATGCTTAAAATTGTGCAAATACACTCCAAATAGTGTACATTTGACACCAAATAAACATTTGATTTTTTGAGAACTCATTCTTAACATCTTAGCAGCGTATTGCACATGTTTATTTTCTGAAGTTCCAAAGTGTGTCAAACGTACGTTCGTTTTATCTGACGGATGTTTAAAATAGCACAAATACACTCCAAATGAAAAAAGGGTACTTTTGACCCCAAATAAGCATTTGATGTTTTGAGAACTCATTCTTAATGTCTTATTAGCATATTATATGTGTTTATTTTCTTATGTTCCAAAGCATATCAAACGCACGATCGTTTTATCTCGCGAATGTTTAAAACCACGCAAATGCACTCCAAATTGAAAAGTAGTTTACTTTTGACCCCCAAATAAGCATTTGATTTTTTGAGAACTCATTCTTAACGTCTTTGTAGCGTATTATATGTGTCTATTTTCTTAAGATCCAAAGCGTGTCAAACGCACGCTCGTTTTAACCCCAAAATGCTTAAAACTGAGCAAATATACTCCAAATAGTGCACTTTTGACGCCAAATAAACATTTGATCTTTTGAGAACTCATTTTGAATGTCTTAGTGGCGTCTTATATGTGTTTTTTTTCTTAAGTTCCAAACGTGTCAAATGAATGTTCGTTTTATCTCATGAATTTTTAAAACCGTGCAAATACACTCCGAATGAAAAAAATAGGGTACT
Source organism: Pyracantha coccinea (assembly GCA_028566515.2). Classification (NCBI taxonomy): domain Eukaryota; kingdom Viridiplantae; phylum Streptophyta; class Magnoliopsida; order Rosales; family Rosaceae; genus Pyracantha; species Pyracantha coccinea. The sequence goes on along the minus strand of JAOTRO020120122.1, from coordinate 3,515 downwards.
TTGCTTTTGATGTTTTGATAACTCATTCTTAGTGTCTTATTAGCATATTATATGTGTTTATAAGCTTAATTTCCAAAGCATGTAAAACGTATGCTTGTTTTATCCTGCGAATGCTTAAAACTGTGCAAATACACTCCAGATAGTGTACTTTTGACATCAAAAAAACATTTAATTTTTTGACAACTCCTTCTTCACCTCTTAGTCGTGTATTATACGTGTTTATTTTCTTAAGTTCCAAAGCGTGTCAAACGCACGTTCGTTTTTACTCACGATTGCTTAAAACTGAGCAAATACACTCCAAATGGAAAAATAGTGTACTTTTGACCCCAAATAACCATTTGATCTTTTGAGAACTCATTCTTGACGTGTTAGTCGAGTGTTATACGTGTCTATTTGCTTAGGTTTGAAAGTATTTCAAACGCATGCTCGTTTTATCCCAAAAATGCATAAAACTGTGCAAATACACTCCAAATAGTGTACTTTTGACACCAAATAAGCATTTGATCTTTTGAGAACTCATTGTTAACTTCTTAGTAGTGTATTATATGTGTTTATTTTCTTAGGTTCCAAAGCATGTCAAACGCACGCTCGTTTTATCCCATGAATGCTTAAAATCGTGCAAATATACTCCAAATGGTGTACTTTTGACACCAAATAACATTTGATCGTTTGAGAAGTCAATCTTAACGTCTTAGTAGCGTATTATATGTGTTTATTTTCTTAAGTTCCAAAGTGTGTCATACGCACGTTCGTTTTATCTCACGAATGATTAAAAACAGTCCAAATACAATCCAAAACTGAAAAAATAGTGCACTTTTGATCCAAAATAAGCATTTGATCTTTTGAGAACTCATTCTTAACATCTTAGTAGTGCATTATATGTGTCTATTTGTTTAAGTTCCATAGCATGTCCATCGCACGCTATTTTTATCCCCACAATGCTTAAAGCTGTGCAAATACACTCCAAATAGTGTACTTTTGACACCAAAAAAACGTTTGATTTTTTGAGAGCTCATTCTTAACGTCTTAGTAGTGTATTATATGTGTTTATTTTCTTGAGTTCCACATCCTATCAAACGCACGTTCGTTTTATCTCACGAATGTTTTAAAACCGTGCAAATACACTCCAAATGGAAAACTACTGTACTTTTGACCTAAAATAAGCATTTGATCTTTTGAGAACTCATTCTTAACGTCTTAGTATAGTATTATATGTGTTTATTTGCTTAAGTTCAGAGTTGTGTCAAACACATGCTCGTTTTATCCCACGAATGCTTAAAACTATGAAAATACACTCCAAATAGTGTACTTTCGACGCCAAATAAGCATTTATTGTTTTGAGAACTCATTCTTAATGTCTCAGTAGTGTATTATATGTGTCTATTTGCTTAAGTTCCAAAAGGGTGTCAAACATATGCTCGTTTTATCCCACGAATGCTTACAACTGTGCAAATACACTCCAAATAGTGTACTTTTGACCCCAAATAAGCGTTTGATCTTTTGAGAACTCATTCTTAATTTCATATTAGTGTATTATCTGTGTTTATATGCTTAAGTTCCAAAGCGTGTCAAATGGCTGCTCGTTTTATCCTACGAATGCTTAAAACCGTTCAAATACACTCCAAATGGAAAAATAGTGTACTTTTGACCCCAAATAAGCATTTGATCTTCTGAGAATTCATTCTTAACATCTTAGTAGCATATTATATGTGTCTATTTTCTTAAGTTCGAAAGCGTGTCAAGCACATGGTCGTTTTATCCCACGAATGCTTAAAAATGTGCAAATACACTCCAAATAGTGTACTTTTGACACCAAAAAAGCATTTGATTTGAGAACTCATTCTTTACGTCTTAGTAGAGTATTATATGTTTTTACTTGCTTTAGTCCCAAAGGGTGTCAAACGCATGTTCGTTTTATCTCATGAATTTGTAAAGGCATGCAAATACACCCCAAATGGAAAAATAGTTTACTTTTGACCCCAAATAAGCATTTGATCTTATGAGAACTGATTCTTAATGTCTTATAAGCATATTATATTTGGTTATAAGCTTAAGTTCCAAAGCGTGTCAAACGCACACTCGTTTTATCCCACGAATGCTTAAAACTGTGAAAATACACTCCAAATAATGTCCTTTTGACACCAAATAAGCATTTGATATTGTGAGAACTCATTCTTAACATCTTAGTAGCGTATTATTCGTGTCTATTTCCTTAAGTTCCAAAGCGTGTCAAACGCGTATTCTTTTTATCCCAAAAATGCTTAAAACAGTACAAATACACTTCAAATAGTGTACTTTTGACGCCAAATAAACATTTAGTCTTTTGAGAACTCATTATTAACTTCTTAGTAACGTATTATATGTCTTTATTTTCTTAATTTCCAAAGTGTGTCAAGCTCATGTTCGTTTTATCTCACGAATGTTTAAAACCGCAGAAATACATTCCAAATTCAAAAATAGTGCACTTTTAAACCCAAATAAGCAGTTGATCATTTGAGAAGTCATTCTTAATGTCTTATTAGTGTATTATATGTGTTTGTATGCTTAAGTTCCAAAGCGTGTCAAACGCACGCTCATTTTGTCTCCACGAATGCTTAAAATAGTGCAAATAATTTCCAAATGGAAAAATATTGTGCTTTTGACCCCAAATAAGCATTTGATCTTTTGAGAACTCATTCTTAGTGTTTCAGTAGCGTATTATATGTGTCTGTTTTCTTAAGTTCCAAAGCGTGTCAAATGCATGCTCATTTTACCCCTCGAATGCTTAAAACTGTGAAAATACACTCCAAATAGTGTACTTTTGACACCAAATAAGCATTTGATCATTTCATAACTCATTCTTAAAGTCTTAGTAGAGTATTATATGTGTTTATTTGCCTAAGTTCCAACAAATACTAAAAATCATGCAAATACACTCCAAATGTCAAAGTAGTCTACTTTTGACACTAAATAACCATTTGATCTTTTCAAGACTCATTCTTAATGTCTGTAGCATATGATATGTGTCTACTTGCTTAGGTTCCAAAGCGTGTCAAAAGAACGGTCGCTTTATCTCCACAATGCTTTAAAATGTGCAAATACAGTCCAAATAATGTACTTTTGACGCCAAATAAACATTTGATCCTTTGAGAACTCATTTTTAATGTCTTAGTAGCGTATTATATGTGTCTATTTGCTTAACTTCCAAAGCGTATCAAATGCATGTTCATTCTATCTCAAGAACTGTGCAAATACACTGCAAATGGAAAAATAGTGCACTTTTGACCCCAAATAAGCATTTGATCTTTTGAGAACTCATTCCTAATGTCTCAGTAGCGTATTATATGTGTCTATTTGCTTAAGTTCCAAGGCGTGTCACATGCAAGCTCGTTTTATCCCACCAATTCTTAGAAGTGTTCAAATACACTCCAAATGGTGTACTTTTGACACCAAATAGACATTTAATTATTTGAGAACTCATTTTTAACATTTTAGTAGCGTATTATATGTGTTTATTTTCATAAGTTCAGAAGCGT
>JAOTRO020119896.1:0-13508 GCA_028566515.2 Pyracantha coccinea | reverse complement strand
AAAAAAAAAAAAAAAAAAAAAAAAAAAAAAAAAAAACGTCTAGCTGCCTAGGACCGCCTAGCACCTAGAGTCCAACCGATTTTTCCAACCAATTTGCAATAAAACGCCTCGGGTCACCACTGCCCAGCGCCTGAGTGGCTGCCTAGGCCGTTTTTTAGAACATTAATTAGATTCAATGTACGCTAAATAATAAAATAGATATCAACTTTTAATTTTTCTTTTTCTTTTTTTGACTAATTCCTCGTTTACTTTCAACTATAAAAAATTTTGGATGTTAGCATCCATTATTTCGTTCTTACAACAACATTGAATCTATGAGTTGTCTATTCCAACCCAACCCTTGACACCAAACGATGCCTATTAATATTCATAAAAGTGGCGTCTCTTCCTACAATATCAGTTAAACATGTTTGTCTAAGGAACTAGTGAAAAGTCTTATCCAATTAAGTATATCCCTTTTTTTATCAAATAAAATGTAGACTCATGATATTCCAAATGTACTTGTTGGTACCCTAGGCATAGATATGGCACACCATTAGATTAAGGTTAAGAATAAGGAGCATCGGTAGCCGCCATCCCAACTCCAATCCTAACCCGAATTTATTGGTGTAGTGTATAGCTAGGCCTAGGCCATCAACAAGTAAATTGTTGGTGGTTTTATTTTTGTGTGTATGTATCTCAGTGTCTGTGTGTGTATTTCTGGAGGTTCTTAATTTCGGAGACGTTCTTTTACTAATTAACTTCCATAACTGTTGTTCTGAGTTGGGTCCATGATCCATCAGGAAAGGATCATGCTAGCTAGGGTATCAATAACGTTCATGATTACTTCATATACGATATCAGTTTGTTATGTCAAGGGTTAGGTTTCTATGTAAAGTATTGAAATCGCAATTTTCATGTGATCTAACACCTAAAAATATACATTAGGGATGATAGCTAGGAGTTTTACCTCACATGTACAAGAATCAAGAAGTCGGATTCGATGAGATCCCACGAAGGTTGTTCATCCCCACATGACCATATTAATCACCAAAAACCCTCAAAGATGTGATGATGGTTCACTTGGAAGTTGGAACTTTAATTTTTCTCAAGGGGAGAGAAACAGAGAAAATATGCAAAGGGCTTGGCATAAAATTGGGTTGTTTGTGTTTGTTCTCTGCAACTATGCATGAACAATAATTGCATAAAAGAGAGTGAGATAATAGAAGAAAGAAATAGTGCTTTGATCTCTCAATGTGTGATGCAGCTTTCTTTGACTTATGATGTGTTATGGTTGGCCTCTAGGCGCCTAGCTCATCCCTTTTAGTGCACCCTTTCTTATAATTGGTACAATTTCTAATTAAAATACCTACGAAATAGGGCATTTCATTCCAAATTATTTAAGTGTTTGAAGAACCACACAAAAAATTGGAAGCTTCACCTTAGTTCTTTTTCTCTTAGCAGTGTTAGAGCAACAATTGACAGGTACAAAAAAGCATGCGCTGATCCTACGAACGGTGGATCTGTTTCAGAAGCCAACACTCAGGTAAACTCCTTTTAGATGATGAATAGAATGGGTTATATGTTCCAAAGAATTTATGTTTCTATTTTGAAGCGGAAGTTCTTATATATGTACATTGAAAGCCTTAGGAGTTTTTCATCTTTTTGTAACCACATAAACCCAATATTAGGCAAGACATGTCTAGCATTAGTCTTAAATAATAGTTAATTTCTCTATAGATTAATCTTCCTTTTCTCCTAGCTAGAAGATGACTGACAATATGTCACTAAAACTGGCTATTTATCTCCATTTTTGGTCACCTAATCCACACTGGCTATCTAATTATAACCCTGAGCCCTAGAGAAGCAATTGCAATGCTCCTGATTCAAGTTTAAGCTTCCTCTTTTCCGGACATTCGTTTCGTCTGCTGTTTATTCATTCAATTTGTATGTATTGAAACAGTTCAAATTGTTTTATGAGTTTGTCTAATGCTGTCACCACATACATGGCCTCAGTTTTATCAGCAGGAAGCATCCAAACTGCGAAGACAGATCCGAGAAATTCAGAATTCAAACAGGTAATTAAGTAGAAATAGTTTCATTAGATAATTAACTACATTGTCTAATATCTGTCCGTCTGCACATTCTGCAATGAACGATATGATCATAACTTCGTCTGCCTCTCTCTCCAGGCATATACTGGGTGAAGCTCTTAGCACCTTGAACGCCAAGGAACTGAAGAACCTAGAAGTAAGATTGGAGAAAGGAATCAGCAGAATAAGATCCAAAAAGGTACTCCATTTCCCTATTTTGATTGCAAAAATTTGTTGAACTCTTTCACTTTTAATTAATCCCGACTACAAATCTCAACTGACGTGTACTCGGATAAACCGCAGAATGAAATGCTGTTCTCTGAAATCGAATTCATGCGAAAAAGGGTAACCTTATCTTCTACTATACTACTAAATTACAGGCCTTTGGTGCCAAATTTCATTATTCATGTTACTTATACAATAATTTTACTTCTGAAAAACAATATTACGTGCACATTGTTTGTGCAGGAGACCGAGCTGCAACACCACAACAATTTTCTGAGAGCAAAGGTGAATCTCTCTTTCTCCCTTCAACTGCATAAGCCAATGCCGGACAGGTAAACTTAACTACTAATACGAATGATAAAATTAATGTTACATGGTACAGATAGCTGAAAACGAGAGTGAACAGCAGCAGCATACACATATGATGCCGGGAACTTCCTACGATCAGTCAATGCCTTCGCATTCTTATGACAGGAACTTCCTCCCAGCTGTGATCTTGGAGTCCAACAATAACCATTACCCTCACCAAGTCCAGACAGCTCTCCAGCTTGTGTAAGATTTTGTTACCATTACTAATTTACTAGTAATATATACAACTGATATTTTACTTTTTAATTCACATGCATATATACGGACGAGATAACCAGTTACTGTTTATTTTTGATCTTTGGATGCAGCTGAAATGCTGGACTGCCGTCTGATGTTCTTCTATCCATATCATCTGATCTGTTTTCTTAAATCTATGAGATAATTGGTTGTAGTTTTTATGTATATGGGAGAACCAGTTTGTTGTTCATGTTCTCCATAATATCAGCATTTTCTGTATTAACTAGCTACTCTTTCAACTACGATGACAAGTAAATTTGATTTCTCAACCTAATTAATGTTTCCATCTCTATCATCTTGTTGCTCATGCGCATACATCTGCATCCATTCTAAGTTTCTGCAAATCACAGTTTGAAAATGCAAAAATGACTCGACAAGTATACACACAGAATAATGTATGCACACGTGTTAGACCGTCTTTGACAGGTAAGTTGTAATGACTAATTCCGACATAATGAGTGAAGTATTTTCGTTTTATAAATTAAAACAGAATGAATAGAAAATATGTGCACACATGTTAAACTGTAATATATGTTTTCGCTGCGAAAATGGATGTATAAGGTTTGCCCTAGGAGCCTAAAAAGTGCAGGGCTAGGGTGATATAGGTAGGTTTTTGACTTTATAGAAGCAAAAATGGGCCATTGAAATATCTTGATCATTTTCACGTGAGCTCTCATCCATCCGAGTCCGAGTGTGCCCATTATAGCCCAACAGCATAATGTTGTGCACAACTTAATTAACTTATTTTGAATCAAATCCATCAGAGCAGAGGTACCACTTTCTCTACCACATTCTTTATTGGTAAATGTTATTTTCTCTGCACATATAGGACGTATGCATTCGGGGACCAAAAACATAAAGATAATTTTGACCAAAAAAATAAAAAAGACTCAAAAGATAATTTGTAGATATGAAAATGTTAATGTGGATACATTTTATATGCATATGGTATAATCATTAGTTAACACACTTCAAACAAAAATACTTCATCATCTTTTGTTTTTATTTGTATCAATCAAATTTACTACGAGAGATTCTGGTAAAGCTAACTTATTAGGGCAGTTCGGGCAACTCTCAACATCAAACAAAAATTGTGTGGTATCAGACGAGACCAAAATGCAGAAGATCTCAAGCTTTTGTAAAAAGTGTCCTACAAATGACATGATCAGGCTGTTTCTACTCAAAGTTTTCTCCCACCAACCATATGTATTGTTGTGCTATATTACTGCTTTTACCATAACAAAGGTAAGTACATGCAATGTTGACAACGCATTGTCGTCCTTCGTTGTATAGGTATGATGAGAACTAGAGAAGATATGACTAAATGTCCTACCCAACCTAAAACATCCATTGGTGCCTGAGCATATGACTGTGGGCCGTTAGATGCATTCCGAAACCCATTTATAACAATGCCTCATAGTTGCATTTTGCGACTGCAACTGATGCTAGCGCTACTCGAACCATTTATCTATTGGCAGTCCTAATTATTCTCTTTTTCTTTCGTTTTCAAAATACACCGGATAAATGGAATAGGAATCAGATTACTCTAAAACTTGAGAAAAATTTTGGTACATAAGCAAGGTTGAATAGCCTTACTAACAAGTTTCGTCATTGATTAATCTAAGCATTTCAATTACCTGAGTAAAATTTACCATATAGGTGGTGCTATCCACATCCCTTTTTACCTCCTACACTTCAATTTTCGACCGTCAGATCAAATAAGTTAAAGAATATCAAATGATATAAATTAATCATGGGTGTGCGGATAGCACCACCCTACAATATAATGTCAGAGAGATACATCCATGGAAGCTTTATATCCCTTTATATGCATTGAAAGGTTGAATATCCTGATTCTATGGTATAATCGCATCGTACGATACCTTCTTCGTCTATAGTCTATCATGATTTATGGACATGAAATAACACCATCTGAAGTGTCCTGAGCTGAGGGTGAGCAGAGACTGAAGCCGAAAACCTTCTTCCCTCTGTTCCCCAAACTCCGCTTTCGGGATTTGTCCCAAAATGAATATCGAAGAGCTAAAGGACTTCGTCCTCTTCACCCCATGATTCTACATTGCCTAACAAACTTGTTTGAACTGTTTACATGCTTGTTCCACAAGCCTCTTACCTCTGGAAACCCAATCTCGAGCCATGGCTTTGCTGGGCCACTGAAATGGATGACCGAAGCAGCTTCCAATATATCTTTGGGAACCTCTGGGGATCGAGAGCCTAACCCAGCCACATGCCATAATGGGTGAATAGGATGCACATGACCCTCAAATGCAATCAACGTGGGTGGAACAGTTCCTGGATGCCACAATGTCAGCCCAGACTTCTGGTTCTGTGAAGTGCACATAGGATATTAGTATCATGTTATCGAGACTCACGAGTCCAGAAATATGAATGTTTTCCTGTTTACAAGCAGTTTCCAGTCACAAAATACTGGCTAATGTGAGAATATACTTACAAGTTTTAACCATTGATGGTACGTTTCTGTAATATTGGTCTGCCGCCAAGCTTCAAGATCAAAGACATTCATGCCATACAGCCACGCACAACGATCATGAACGAAGTTGGATGAAATGATAGGGTGTGAAAAATTGTAGTAGTCACTGAAAGTTCTTCCTGGGCAACAGTTGTCACCGCACCATGAATTGACAACTGCACCAACAACATTTCCATTGAGATCCAGTTCCCACAAAGATGACAAGTCATGTTGTACAACAATATCATCGTCCAAGAACACTATCTTGTTGAGATCTGGAAAAAGCTGTGTGGCCCATGAAAATTAGATGATATCATTACAAATTCACATTCAACGTCATCCACTCCAACAGGGAATATCTGTGAAAGAAATAGAGCACTTACCTCAGGGATATAGATTCGAAGAAGGTTCATAAGGGAAAGGCAGCTGGGACTCAGAGCTTCCAAGAATCTTTTATGTTCTCCATCGGATTCAAAATCATCTTCTTTCAAATTTCTATAGTAGCGTCTCCAAGTCTGGCGATGGATCTCTAGCATCTCCTTGACTCCAACATTTACCTCCTGAGACCAGTCGTACTGGTGTAGCCCTTTAACTTCCACCACTGCTGATTGAAAAGAATTAATTGCAAACCATGCATGCATTGGAGTATAAGTTTTCTTGTCAGTCACTATGTGAAAAATCAATTTTTCGGGCTTGGCTGATTTTTGGACTGTAGAGGAGATAACAACAGAAGCTGCGAGCACATTATCAGTTAGGAGAACTAGGTGGTGAAAAGAGGGATCAGAAAGTCGAGAAACATATTCAGGTGGAGGTAAACGAGATCGAGCCATTGCATTTACAGCATATTCTTCTGCTAATTTTAGGCAAAGACAATGTATGCTCTTGGGCACACCATGTGAGGCTAAGTGCCAGTAAACCGATTCCCGCTGTCTGGCTGACTGAACCTTGTGTTCCATTCTTGACAGCTGCATTAAGCAACAAGCTATTCTTCAGTTAAGTTTTATATTATTATCAAAAGATATTCAAACTGATAGCAAGTCATAAACAATAAATTACTATGGATCACCAGGAAAATTCACCCTTGCCTATTCATGAATTTACTACTCAATTTTCAGACTTTTTAACATATATTTATATGCTAGTTTATCACAGGTTTTCCAAAGAAAAATTTGCAATAGCGATGACGAATGCATATATTAACTTCTACTTCAAGTCAAATTTTGAACGTAAAAAAGTTCATTTGTCCAACTAATTGCAGCTAGCAACAAGTAGCCAAAATTAAGAGAAATTTAATTGAAACACTTTACAACCTTTCAAAGTTGTTGTGGTCCAAATGCTGGCACATTTCAACAATTCCTATTAAGAACTAGAAAGTGAAATCATCCATGTGAAAGATGCTTAACGTCAAGGTTTTGCATGGAAACAACATAGTAGAGAAGAAAAAAGTGCATGGATAGTGATGGCACATCAATCTTCAATCTACTGTCATCAGAAACTGTTTATTTGATTGAACAAACAGCCAAGGAGCACTAGTTAGAGATAGTTGGCAGAAAATTTGGAATGGACTACTCAAACTTTTTAGTAGTTCTACATACGTGGGTTAGGCTAGTTGGCTAAGGCAGTGTGTTTTGCCGCTTGTGCCTAGGTTCGATCTCCCTCCCCTGTAGATTAAATTAATTATGGTGATAATAGAAACGATTAAGTTAGATTAGGATCAGATTGGTGTTTGAGAGTTCATCAGACCAAAACACAAGACAAATAATATAGGCCAATAATACCAAAAGGGTAGGTGGAAGTTAGGGTTCTGGACCAATTTTTGCCGACCCGAAATGGTGGAGTAAGACGATAGACATTGCATCACCCTACCAGAAAACGCAGAAAAGTAGTGAAGGAAGAGGAAACAAAACTCACCGCTAGCTATAAAGAAAACAGATATACTGAGTGAGTCTAGTAAAAAGTAAAAAAAATGAGTTTGAGCGTTTTACCATGGCCTTTGTTCTGAAAGCGAAGGCTTTGACATCTTGTTGCTTCAACGTCATCTCCTGCACCAGTTGGTTAAACGACTCGATCCCTTGCTCATTATTATTTAAGTTACCATCCTTTGCTTCTAGCAGTGCTCTTGCTAACTCCTCTCTGAGCTTCATTAGCATTGAACACATCAAAACAAAACCTCTTAGATGATTACATGAACGTGATTACAATTTTGTTAACTAAACTCCATATTAATATAACCCTGTTTGTCAACCAAAAACCTACGATCTAAACTACATATTAATATAACTTTGATTGTCAACTAAAAACCAATGAAATTACTATTATACCCTTTTACAAATAACTGAAAAGAAAAAAAAATTAGAAAAGAAAAAAATTGGACATTATAGTAATTTCACACAAACAAGTTTTTCTAACTTCCCCAATCCACTAATTTTTTATTTTCTTTTACACAAATTTAATTTAATTCTTCATAAAATTTTAAATCACACACATAGTGTGTGCGCGCGCGCGCTGCATCTAGTTTCTTTTGGATAAGACAATTATTCTACCCCGATTTACAAGGATGAGGATTCAAAATCAGACGCAACGAGCAACAATAGCATGACCTACACTTGCGACATGACAATACGAGAGAATGAAAAAACCAAAAACAAAAAAGGTACTGCCATTTGTTTCCACTCAAGCTAAATGAAGGTTTCGTTTTTAGCTGACAATTACATTTTATGGAACACTCCTATTCTGGTTCTGGAAATAGACGTTTGAGGCAAAAGATTGTATTTCCTGTTTGTTTTTATTTTAATCTTTCTAAAGATCAAGTGGTCGAGAATAATACGATTGCAAGACCAACTGGCCACGTGTCCAGGAAAGCAGCCGAGGGGAGTGACACTCCCTCAAATGCGCTTATCTATTGACTGTGTTCTGTATTTTCCTAGTACCAAATTGCCATCACCAACTACATCATTTTACCAGAAATACCATTTGTCTTTTCTTTTTTTTTTTGGGGAAAGGCCAGAAATACCATTTGTCAATTACGAAAAATCAAGTTAAATATAGAAATATTCCCCTTCACCTATATCAGAATATTTTTCCTTTTGAAATGATTCTTTCTTAATAATCGATAGCGTTCATATGTTCAACATGAATTGGTGAAGATTAAACCCGCACCAGGTTACATAAATTAATTATTTTTCAGTAGTGTAGTAAAGCACCATCAAGTTTATTAATTGGCTTACTGTGAATAAAATGTAATAGTTAAACCTAATTTATTATGTACCACATATATAAGCGCACGTAGCACTTTGTGCAGAGGGCGATTCAAAGAGTCGCACACTGCTCTAATTAACTAAATTAATTTGTTTTTAACCCAATTTATTAAAATTAGACAAACATCTTTTTTTGAGAAACGTTGGACAAACATCTTTGTTTTTCTGTTTTGTGCAAAATAACTGTTTAATATATAAAAGGAAAGTGAAATTGAAATGGTAATTTGGTGTGAGCACTTACTGTAGATTCGTCACCTCCGCTGAAAATCCTCCAACCTACGCAGTCTGCAGCATTTGCCAAAACGCAAAAAAACAAAACAAAACGTGAGTAATAAATTTGATGACAAAACAAGAAATTCCGCTTCAGAAATCAGAAATCATTCTGAGATATTCATAACGCAAGGTACAAAAGCTAACAGCCGCATGATTACAAATGATTCTTATGATTATTTTTACTTATTACACATTATTCTCACTTTCGACCATCTAACCAAATAAATTGGAAGAAATTAATTGACTAGAACTAATAAAAATATGTAAAAAGTAAAAAATAAAAAAGGTACACGCTTAAACAAAAATCCAAACATACAACCACATCACAACAAATCCCAAAGCTCTTTTTACTTTAAAACTTAAGAAAATTAAAATAAATTAAAACATAGTTACTCAGTACTATGATCTGATAGTATTCTTTTTCTCACTTGTAAATAAAATATTTTAAGTTCGAATCTATGAATTAAATAAGAAACTAAGTTGCTTATTGTGTGATTTATCTGAACTTTCTATTTTTTTTTATTGTAAAATATATTGTACTTAAAAAGGAGAGAGTGTTACCGAGAGTGGAAGAGCAAGCAGTGGCAGAATCAAGGACAACGACCGCAATTCTGACGAAAAGGAAGGGCAAAACTAGTGCGAGAACCAGCAAAAACGGCATGACCGTCCGGCCGGAAATCCTCCGAGTCGCCACCGTCGCCGGAGACCCCTTCCCGGCGCCGGCGCTGGATATCGTCAGCCTCTTTATCCCCGTCGTGGATATATAAAATTTCATCTTCCTCCACAACTGTGGCAACAGCAACTCCGCCTCTGCAGCAGCTTCATATCAATGCGACGGCTGTGATCAGCCTGGCCAGAGAGCGGAGAGCAGCTGCCTCGAGCTCAGTCGAGATCTGACCGTACACAGAGAGAGCGACTGAGATTGAAAATTCAAAATGCGAGTGGGATTTGAGGTTTGGATGTGGAAGGAGGAGGAGGTCACGGGCACTGAGTTGTCGAGCAGAGGCCAGAGAGAAACAGAGTGCAGTTTTGTTTTTAGAGAGAGAGAGAGAGAGAGAGGGGGAAAAGCCAAAAGTAGAAGCGTGTTGAAAGCCGCGGGAAAGAGAAGGGAATTTTATAGGGTATTGTTTTGGTTGGGGAGAGAGAGAGGGAGAGAGAGAGAGAGTACGAGCTAATTAGTTAGTCAAATAATAACAGCTCAGCTCGATGTGATTTTAAAATAACTAGAAGTATTTTTAATGAAAATATTTTTAGAATTAATTCTAAGTAAAAATATAAATAAATATTGAAAAAGCACTTAAAGTGTTTTTTAGAAGAAGCACTTAATTGATGTTTTTTGGAGAAAGCACTTAAAGTGAGTTTGGAATCCAAAAACATTTTATCTAAAAACGTTTTTGACCATTTTAAAAACACATCCAAACAAGTTTCAAGTTTTTGCACCTGAGATTAAGGGTTAATTACGTATTTGGCCTTGGCTTTTCGCAAATGGCACCGACAAATTGTGACGCCCTTTGTAATTCGCTCGCTTTTGTTTTGTAATGGGCTTAGGCTGTGGGCTACTGTGGGCCCACGGGTCAGCCATTCTGCAGCTCCGTAATTGTGCCGACAGTTCTTACCCGATATTTTATCATCCATCATGGTAAAATTTCTTTTAATTTCTTTTACTGTTGAGATTTTTGTTAACTACCTTTGTCTGTGAAATAATGGAAACGGAGTTTGCGTGTGCAAATCACTCTTTCTTTTTTTATACAAGTGAGATATTAGGCGGCTGAAAATTCGAATTCAGGACGTTGGGTGTAATGATGAATGTTTTGAAGTCCTAATTAATTGAACTAAAACATAAAATTTTCAAAATAAGATGCTCGCATTAAAATGTTATTAGTAAACCAACTAGTACTACGTTGACATTATTTTTCACTTTTAAGTACACGGTCTCATGCTCGACTCGATCGTATGTCAAATTATATTTATGTTAAGTTCGATACCTAATTAGTAATTAGTGGCTGACTCATTATGTAGCTTAGCTGAATCTCTTCTCCTGAGAGTAAAATATCCCTTCTTTTTAAAGTAGAATATCTTTGTATGAAGAAAAAAAACTGTTATTGACACTTCAAATTTTTATTTTTAAAAATAAAATGTTTAAAGTGTAAAATGAGAATTTTAGAGTGCAAATAACAAGTTCCCAAATAAATATTCTTAGTAAAATAGTTTTTCTTTTCTTTCAAACTTAGTAAAATAGTTAAAAAGTTTTACATTACACTGGAATCCAGTCCTAAAGTGTGATTTCTCTACTCCAATCTTGTTTGTAGAAAAATTGAATAAGAAATGTTAAGGAGATTTTCTCATAAGTGAGATTCTCTATAGACTTTCTATAACTTCATCTTTTTGACACAATTTTCATACCAACATTATAAAATATTTTGTAAAAAATATGAAGTAGCGAAAAGTTCATGAAGAGTTCTACTTTTAAGAGAATCTCCTTAGCATTTCTCAAAAAGAATACACAATTATGTTATTCTTAATGAGAATTATTGTGTTATGAAATGACGTGGGGTTACATCACTTTATTCATCAATTAATAGCAAATTGGCAATTGATCACGAGCTAAGCATTAATCAAACATTACACAACTTTAATTAATTTTGGTATGGAAATACATTGACATTAAAGTAGCCATCAAACTGTTTTTCGACATTAATTATTTTTCAATACGGTTCCTATTTTAATCTTCAAATAGTGGATAGATTTTTTCAAGTATCGGGTATTCAAGTGCAGAAAATGACATATTTTTTGCATTCTTCAACTTATTTTATGATACATGGAGTGTTCGCTTAAATACCGGTCGCTTGAAAAATTTGTTTTAAATATTGACATGAACTGATGAATGAAAACTTTAGAATAGTTGTGAGTTTTGGGCTTCCTTTTTTATTTATTTTATTATTAATAAGAAGATGGAAGAGAGTTTGAAAGTATTACAATAATTTAAGGTTCACTTGTTCATGTATAGTTCAGTGAACTAGTTTTTCTAATATACAAGGTTCACTTGAAGATCAATTAACTTATTAGTAATAATGATTAAAATGTTATTGATTAATGGTCATTTATTACTACAATAATGTTCTCATTTAGTAATATATTTTTTTTCACTTATGAGAATTTGAAATCGGACTTTCATATATAACGAATGAAGTATACAGGTATAAGAAGATATACATATGCAAAGGCAGTATATATATACTGCCTCAAGCTTTTACAAAATTAGAGTCAAGTTATGTTAGGCAATATCAATTCAACCACATTATATATCACCATAGGAAAGTATGAAAATCACTCATCAGATTGACCCTGGGTTTCGACTTAATTCAAAGCCTGAATAATTAAGTTTGGTGGTTCATAATTTATCTCAAAAGTGCGATCTAACCGAACCCAGAGTCTATTTAATTTCCTTTTCTAATTATCATTTTGATCTATATATAATCAACTAGTGTTTGTCACTTAGTACTACGGTCTAGTAGTATTCGTCTTTACTTGGATGTGAAAGGTCTTAGGTTTGAATCTCTTGATGATGAATTCGATACCAAATTAGGCTGCCCATTGTGTGGCTTTGCCAAACTCCCTATTCCCTTAGTGTAAAAATATCAATGTACTAAAAAAAAATATCAACTAGTTCTTCGTTAATGATATTTCAATTTAGGGGCATTTAGATTTTAGGGCCTATATAAGATAATTTTTAGATTATAACCCGAATGAGTTTCAAAATTTTATTTAAATCCCAATTTAATATTCACCGCCACATTATATTATAAGATACCTCTATTACCTACCATATATATTTACAAACTTTGCCATTTAAATTGTCAACCTATTCTATAATTAAGGCTTAAATATATTCCGTTAATAAACCATTCAAAAACATTTAAATTTTGATACGAAAGTCAATAAGATAAATCCAACTAAGTTAAATTATACTAATTTATACTTGCTGACAAACAAATTAAGTCTATAGTAATTTTGTCACATCCCGGTCCGGGGTCCACCACATCCCGGGCCCACTCCACCACCGTAGCACGATATTATCCGATTTGGGCCCCGACTACGCCATCACGGTTTTGTTTCTGGGAACTCACACGAGAACTTCCTAGTGGGTCACCCATCATAGGAGTGCTCTTGCGTGCTACTTGCTTAACTTCGAAGTTCCAATGAACTCCGAAGCCAGTGAGCTCCCAAAAGGCCTCGTGCTAGGTAGGGATGGGAATATACGTATAAGTATCACTCCCCTGGACGATGTGGGATCTTACAAATTTTAGGTCAGTCACCTGAAGAAGTTGAAGATAGAAAAATCAACTACAAAAACAATAGGTTAAAAAATTAAATAATAACCCTTAATATATATATATATATATATATATTTCACATCAAAAATAGTATAATGGTGTTAAATATACAAGCATTCAAATTAAACCCTCTTTTTATCAATTGTAGTAAAGAATGTAAGTAGGGATCGTTCTGAACCGGGGATTAGGAGGGATTGCTAAATCACTTGAATCTGACTCAAAAACGTAAAAACAAAGTGTAAAACACTAAACT
>JAOTRO020119803.1:0-13509 GCA_028566515.2 Pyracantha coccinea | reverse complement strand
ACATAAAAACTAAGAACTAACAAGCTAAATGTGAGGAACATAACCTAACTAAGTCGCATAAATATGCTCCTATCATGTTTTCGACGATCGTATTTGCCTTTGCACGATGCATGTCCCTTCGTCGCCCGAGCAGTTATGCTTAGAAGTGGTTCATCTTTATTTGAATAATCAAATATCCTGTATATCATACTTCAACAAAATTTGGCACAATTGCAAAATAAACTTCAGTACAAAATACATGTCTGACAAATAAATTTTTTGTAAGTCTACAAAAGTCAAACAATAAATTGCTAAGAACTCAAACAAAAACATGAACCCATTATTTCCTTACTCCCACATAAATGTGGAATCAAAAGAGTTACCACCCCCATTCCAGTGACAAATTCCTTAAACACTCTAGGAAGCAATAGTTTCGTGAGTGGATCAGCAACCATTGACTTTGTGTCAATGTGTTCAATCAACGTCGACTATTTTTTCACCTTTTCCTTGACAGACGAATATTTCACGCCCATCATTTATGCTTGTTTATGTAACACCTTTGGGCAAGAAACATAAACAACTATCATATAGTAACAGATATGTAACCTTATTGTATAACATTAAAGATTAGGAAAACAAACAAGATTTTCAAGTCTTTAGATAAGATAACAGTTAACATAATTCTCTTAAAAATGATATACCTTGAAACCATCTCAAACCATTTATACATTCCTCTCTTTGGAAAAGAATATTGACATATTATAAGTTTTAAACCATTTATACATTTCTTGAAGTCTTCACTTTTGGTGAAAGAAAAAAAAATGTACACAAGTCTGCCCTACAAAATCTTGCTAAGATATTTTTCCTGAATAAGTCAAGGTTAGTGCAGAAAATATTATTGTAAAAGACTTTATTGTTATGACTCCAACCATTTGAAGAAGTTAGAAACATCAGTAGGGTAAACCCTAGACCCTAACAATCATAAAATAATTATTTGATCAAAACAGTTCAGCAATCTTTAACTTTACAATTGTCAATGGTCACTTGGTAAACATGTTGAAAATGACCAATTCCATGTGTTATTATGACTGCTATACAACTGAAAATTAAGAATATTGCCAATAGACATGTAATATGAAATTCTGAACAGAGCATCATAGTTCATGCAAGAGCGGCAATTACAGTTACAATGTGCTTTGTATGAATTCATCTTTGATTCAAAACGAGGAATGAATATTATTATAAAGATATATCCACCATGTCTTTGTGATAGTATAGAGAGTTGCAATTGTAAATCGGAGGTTAGCATTGCTTTGGCTAGGATTAATATGAGAGACTTTTGACCATGGCACTTTAGTTATGAGCATAAAGAAAAGAATATTGTAGTAGAATTTACCCCAACCTTACTATTAGAGTTTGGTTATCTTGATAACATATTTATTAACCATAGTTCTCAATTAGAATTATTTCCTGTTAAGCTTAAGAAAGTAGCAGAAGATTACTTAGAAGTTTGGAGGGAAATTTGATAAGTTTTATCAATAGTCCTCCAGATTGGTAATGCATATGCACAAAGAATAAGCTAGGCATATAGCCATGATAAATGAAGAATCTTTTAGACTGTCATCTATATCACCCTACAGATGGACTCCTCCACAACAAAATATTCTGAAATATCAAGGAGCCAAAATGTTAGCCTTAGATGACTTTGAGGATGTTAAGTATGATATGTTATTAGTAGCAGAAGACGAAGAAATGTACATATATTAGCAAGACAAATATCCGTCATCAGCCATATTGAAAGTCTCAAGAATGTCAAAGAAGAAATTGTAAAAATCAGTTACAAGTTAAAAAAAGGATACTAAAATAGAAGCAAAACTAGAAGAAGGAGATGATTAATACTGGAACAATATGACAAAAGAGGAATTGGACAACATCGACAACTTGATGACAACATAAAAGAGTTAGTAGTAGATAAACAAAAGATGAAAAAGTAGCATAGTAATGCATGTGGAGAATATTTTACAATAGCACCATACAAAGTAACGTACAATAATTCAAACATCAGACAAAAATGTAAACATTAATGTGGCACCTACCATGATGAATGGAATAATGGCATAAGAGTAAATAGAGAAAATAGGTTGACCCATTATAGACATTTCATACCAAAATGTCCTTATAATTAAAATTGAATAGTCCTAAACTTTGAGGATTTTTTTTTAATTATATGAAAATTAAGGCTTCTTTCTCTTATTATCAGGGTCAATTCCTTCATTACCAGCCAGCATCAAATACTTATCCCTCCTTGTAAGAGAGGTGCACTCAAATCCCAAAGCATCAGCCATTTTCCTCTGAATGTAATTAGCCACTTCATTGCTAGACTTTCCCCCAGCGCAAGTCAGCTCTCTTGGGAGCCTCCCAAGAACTTCAATATAATATGCAGGCCCAGGGTTCATCAGGAAGAAAATTGGGTCCAAGCATTTTAGTCCACTGGCAGTAGTCCCATAAAACATGCTCACATTTGTGTTGATGGCTACTGGCACAATCTCATCAGCCAGTTCTGCAAACAGTGAGCTGAATCTCAGCAAATACGGCTCTCGACAAGTTGTTCCTTCGGGGCAAACCACCAAATCTCCTTCACTAAGTAGCCTCCTCATGGTTTCACCGTCTTGTTTTCGGTCTCTGGTTAATCGGACTGTCTTGATCGGCGCTATGATTTCGGACATTTTGCTCAGGCTGTATGTGACTGCTGTTAAAGGCTTGCTCAAAGCCATACTAAGGAAAACTGGGTCCAGTAGGGTTCGGTGTGTGCAAACATAGACGACTCCTTTTTTTTGTGGGTTTGAGGAAGTGGGGTTTATGCAGCCTTTGACTGAGAAATTGACACCTGTCAAGGAGGTCAAAAATAGGGCAATTTTGCAGGGAAGGATACTGCCAACTGAGATTCTTAATATGGCTAGGATTATTCCAAGAGGGAGCCACAAAAACATGGCTAGGGTTGCAGATGGAGTAGGCAAGAATGCTAGCCTTCCATCATGAAATATTACTGGCTTTGGCTGCTTGCGCCTAGGCATTGCTGAATTTGTACCGCTCTTGTAGTCTTCCTTGTTCACTACATAGGCTTCCTGTTGCAATTACGTGGGTTAGTAACACCAAATGACAGTGTAACCAGGTAATCACGGTTAAACATTTCTCATAATGTTCTAGCTTTACATAAATATACATAGTAGACTCATCCACCAATGCATGGTGATACTTATATGGATTCCGGATCCTCGCCGGATCCTCTTTGTGAGGATTCCGGGGATCTGTCAATCTGATCCCTTTATCGTACATCATGCGGTCAGAAATTATTTTAAATATTTTTATTTAAAATTAAATACAAATATTATCTTAAAAAACTGACCGTCCGAATTACGATGAACATACATGATTTACAGATTCCCAAGATCCTCACCATAAGGCCATCTCCAACCGATCCGACCAGAAGGCCATAGGGCTAAAAATAGCCCAAAATGACACGAAAACCGTCTCCAATCAAGGGTTAGGCCAAATGGCTTATGGCCATATCGGGCCAAAACCAGCCAATCAAGCCAACCGGCTGGCCATCTCCAACCAGCCCGATGAGCCCATCCCACATTTTTTTTTTGGATGAATTTTTAAAATTTCTAATTTTTTTCCCACACCATTTCTCACATATTTTTTACCATTACATACTATCTTACCTCATTTTATTTCAATTCTTCACATTCATTCTCTTCCAATAATCTTTCCTTTAATTTTTTCAATAATTTTCAAATAATCACCTCTTTCAATATTCTAATATGTCCGAAAAACTTATTTTAATATGATAGTTTAATTTAATTAACTATATTAATTCAATTAAAATAATAAATTATATTTGACCTATGGCCTTTTGGTCCCTTGTTGGAGATGGTTTTTTGTCACAGGGCTATGTTTGGTTTATGGCCCTTTGGTCTCTTCGGTTAGAGATGATATGAAATATGGCATGCTACTATTCATTAAAATATAGCTATAAGGCTAAAGAGAGCCCTCTGACCCTTCTTCGGTTGGAGATGGCCTAAGAAGCCGAAGAAGATTATGTTGGCTTATTTTCATTTAGTCGGAAGAGTTTGAAGGCTCAACTTGCTGGGATGTCGATGACGATATATTCGTGAAGTTGATACCTAGTTAGCTAGGCCTTTACATTGTAATTTTGTTGTGACATTGTCTTTTGTTTTTGTTTCTTTTTTCCTTCTGGACACAAAATTTGAAAGAGCTTTCATGGTGGTGGCGTATGTGTGTGGCTTGTTCGTTGCAAATCTATAAGAGCAACTTCATCGTTGTTTATTGCTTTAGAGATAGGCAACCCAATCCATTCTTTCCCTTTCAAAACACTTTAACTCATTCAGGCAATTGGCCCCGAGGTGAGCCCGATGGAGAAGTCAAGCAATATCACCTAACCCAGCGCCCTGCCTGTGTAATGTAAGGTTGACGTCACACAATTTAAATTATTAAAAAATTATAGAAACTATTAAAAATTATAAACAAAAAAAAAATTATAAATACGCAACCATGTTCTTCTACTTTAAACTATATTTCAATATTTTTCGAATATTTTCAACTAACTTTTTATTATTATCCGAAATTAAAACTAAAGTTATCTTTTATTATTCTATAAAATAAACAAAAATACTAATATTTTATTACGAATTGACTGGTCTATGCACTTTGATAGTTACTATTCATTACAAGCAGTTACTGTGTTTATTTAAGAGGACTGAATTGACTATTACCCAGTGGGCCTTCCTACACTGGAAGTGCTCTAAACACATTCTTTCTCCCATTTGTAATTTCTTGACATTATCTATCCCCTGTCATCTGCATTATTATTGTATTCTACAAGAGATCGGACTCGGCCTTTTCTTATTGTCCTAAGTTTTAGTTTTAATGTATTATTATTGTAACACCGTTATTAGGGGGCCCTAATGTAGATGAATAGGTGGTAGTAATACTAATTAATCAATAATAATAGTAAAAACAACAAGGTTTCTTACCATGAGGAGTTTATGCTGATAAGAATTTACTGTAGTGATGAAGAATAATTATGTCTATGTACTTTGGTGCGAGTTCGATCCTCACTGATTTCTTCCCCCTCTAATTACTAACAATTTAACCTATCCCTACGGTTATAAAGCAATGAAAAAGCCTTGATTCATGCACTCAAAATATTAAATTTGACATTGCTCCCACTCCCATCATCAATATGAATTTGTCGTCGATCAATTTCGCAAAATATGCAACACTAAAACATGTAAAAATTTCTTGTCGATTAATTTCAATGTGTTTGTGATCTTGTCTAATATATTTTCTTTGGAAGAAAGTCAAAGGTTAAGTTGGCTTGACCTTGACAACATTGAGCTGTTGCCGGCTGATTTAATTAGCTTTGCTTGAAATATAAAAGAAGTAACCAATAATCCTTTTGCAGAATAATCATCTCCTTTATCAATTGAAATATTCACACTTCAAGCAGATCATTCGATTGGAAAAGAAATGTCACCCGAGGGGGTTTTCTTTATTTAATTTTCTTTAATCCTCTTTTGATGAGCATTTTTTCTTCAATCATTATTTTTATAGATTCCTTATCTTAACGAACAACTGATGTGTAGCCATGTGGACCGCTTCCTTAGAAGAAGAACATGCTGCAAAGTGCCAAGCCACACATTGATGACAACAACAACAAGACTTTATTCCACAAAGTAAAGTCAGTTTTAAGTCACACATTAACAATGTTACTGAATTAATCTCAAGAAAATGAAAGCAAAATAATGCTTACTAATGGTAATTGCATTTCTACTTAATTTAAGGTTGAAGGATAGGACATATTAGAAGTCTATATGCATGGGATGCCCTTATGATTAACTATACGTGCATGCATTAAGCCCATCTTAGAGTTTTGATTTCTTGTATTAATTAACTTATTAATTAAAACCAACGAGTATCACGTAGCTTTGTAGATCTCTAAATGTAAATGAAAAGATATGGGCGGCTTCATGGCTTCATGAATTCATTGATCAACAATGTAGTCCAAGTAGTGGCCTTTACAACCTCAAAATTTTATGTATACATAATATCAATTTTTTTTCAGATTTTTTCACCGCAAAACCAAAAGAGAAAAGAAGAAACCCAAAGAGATGATGACACAAAATTCATGGTTAACACTCATATACAACTTCACGTTTAGCTTTGTTTATTACTTAGGGCTTTTGAAGGTAAATGGCACGATGTAGGGATGTACAAGTGTGATTTTGTGGTGTGGAATGGGTGGTGTGGGTTGTCGGTTGCTTCTAGGTTCCAGGTAGCTGCGACTGGTCATTCGTCATCTAGGCTCTAGGGTTTTCTCTACTAGCCGGATTTGGGCCTCTTTTGTTTGGGCTTTTGTGGAGGACTTTTCTGTTTAGGTTAAAACTTGTTTATGTTTTTTACCATTTGTGATTGCTGCAACGAAGAACCATTACTCATGTTTTGTTTACACAAGTGGCATATTCTTTTTGTATGTCAGAGCTTTCTAGAGTTATATAAAGTGCATTTTGTCCATTTGGACTTGATTTTATGAATATTCTCTACCCTTGACCAAAAAAAAAAAAAAAAAAAACCTTTATCTTCATATTTGTATATAAATGAGAACAAAAAATCGTAGGTCAATATCAATGTGGATCCACTTGTGAATGAGGAAGGAGGGAATATAAAGATTATATTTATTTGTGTATTATATTTTCACTATTTGCTTAAACAGGTATTAATGCCCACATATATTATTGGGGAAAAATATATTTTTTATTTTGGATATATTTTTTCTCACCACTCTATTTATCATCGTTAGATGAGTTTAAATTTCGACAGTTCTATAATGGATAGACACAAATCTCAAAATTTAAATTCATCCAACAATGATAAATATGCTGATGAGCATTACCACCACTTGAGGATGAGGTGAGCAAAAATGCATTCTTTTATTTTAAGTAAAGCTACGAAGACCAACTTATTTGAATTATATCTCTAAATCATATGATATGACAGCTGGCATATACATGCAACATCACTTATTTAATCAATAGTTTTATTTTTATAGTTGCCCAAACTTCCGGTCAAGAGTTTTGGGACACTTAACGGAGTTTTTAACGGAATGACCAAAATAATAGATGGTGGACAATCTCAGGGACCGTTTCTATTGATTTTCAATCTCAGGAACCAAATTGATGTGTTATACAAATCTTAGGGACCATTTTGGTTAAAAAACCTTCTAAAAAAATAACTGCTAGGCTTCTCAATACATAATTAATTTTTATAATTAAAATCAATCAATACATAATTAATTTTTATAATTAAAATCAATAGACCCTAATATAATTGATCAATACATAATTAATTTCATAAGCCGTTCCAGATAAAATTAATGCTAGTCAGAAACCTTCCGATCAACGTGGACGAATGTTTGATTATCTGAAGAGAGGAGTCTTGATAGATGAAGCAAATTCTGATGATTTTCTTTGACATTTTAGACTCGAAATTTTGCTCCTCCTTGAGGTTATCAGGAACTGGATTTCATAAAGGAGCAGTTATTGTGAGGTCTAGGTTTAAATCAGGCAGCCGGCCACAAGAATCATCCTCTAAGCAACTTGTCCCGTCCGATTTTTGGTCGCAACTATTATTACCACCGGATCTTGCTTGCTGCTGATAATTGCTAGGGTTTTTTAAAGCTGCAGACAATGTTGCAGTACTACTGACAGTTTGTGAATTTTGATGATGAAGACGAGAGAGATTAACGTTGTTCGGTCGATGATTATTTGGATCTATACCCATGCTCATAAGCTTTCTTCTCAAATGAGAGTTCCAATAGTTTTTCACCTCATTGTCTGTACGTCCTGGCAATCTCCCAGCAATCAATGACCACCTAAAAAAATTAGCTAAATAGTTAGTTAAATCGTTTAGTTAACACCAATAAATCTGTAAACTTTACTTATTTATGCATGGTGCAATTGCATATAGTAAATAATTGATCATTCTTATTTGATCATTTGTCGTAAGAAATAAAAGACAACGGGGGACAATTAAAATTCACACACTTTTGTTTTAGGGGTATGCTATCCACACACTCCATTTTACTTCTCACACACCCCTTGATAATTTATGTCCGTTGATCTTTTTCAATTCATCCGATCTGACGGCGTAAAATTAAAAGGTGTGTAAGAAGTAAAATGGGGTGTGTGGATATCACACCCCTTGTTTTATCATCCATGGACACCCAATTTATTTTAGCCCTTGGATTAAATAAAGAAAAAAAAATGATAGAAATCAACATAGATGTGCGGAAGGAGAAACATGGTGTGTATAAATGAGTTCTCTCGAAAGAATTAGTAAGTACCTGTTGCCTAGGAGCGCATGAAGCTTGACGATGAGATCTTCTTCATCTTCAGCAAAGTTGCCTCTTTTGAGGTCTGGTCGTAGATAGTTTATCCATCTCAGCCTACAACTTTTACCACAACGAAGTAGGCCTGAACCAAAAAAGAAGAAACAAGAAAAAGAGGTGGCAATTAGTAGTAATTAGTATCTTTTCAAAGTTCTCAGAAATTTGTCAGAAGAAGAGAAGGAACAAATTAGCATTTGTTGGTTTAGTTAAAATAGGAAGAGACAAAGAAATATTTGACGATCGAGGAATGTAAGAAATCAAGGAATTAATTCCTTGTTAGTAGTTTACCTTTCTGATGAATGTTTTTGTTATGATATAATTAACCGAAATATGTTAATACATATACATATATATACCTTCTTAATCCATAAAAATATATAAACATACAAGTACTTAGTTAATTACCTGCAGCCTGAGGAAGGGTACTCCAACAACCCTCGCCATGTTTACGAATGTAATCGATGAGCTTGAGGTCTTCTTGCTTGGACCAAGCTCCTTTGTTTGTGTCTTGTTGCTTATCGCAGCAGGGTTTCCTCATTCTAAAATCTTATAACCAACCTTAAGCTTTCCAAGAAATTAACCTAAAAATGGAGAGAGAGAGAAGAGAGAGAGAGAGAGAGAGAGAGAGAGAGGCCAGAGGGGATTGGGTTGAGAGTTGTGGAACAAATGGAAGGAAGGATAATGGTATATACTATCAGGAAGGTAGGCAACTATAGCTGCAAATGATGAGTTGGATAGCCGGAAGCAAAAATGTGGGTTGACTTGGACCGGTTGTTCGCCCATGCGTGATAATCAGCGGGCATGACAGACGAGTCTCAAAATTTTTGTGAGACAGAGAGAAGGGGAGTGGACATATTGTAATATTAGTGTTTGACAATTATAATGCTATCTGTATTAAGATTTCGAATTTTATATCGTAGAATTGAGGATTTTGTTCAATAATGAAATTTCAAATTATTTTATGATTATCAGAGTTAAGTTGGCCTATGAGATCAGCGGCTTTACACATGAAAGCAGTGGCGGAGCCATGATTTTGAGTATAGAGAGCCGATATATGAACCAATTAAAGGAAAAATACTCCAACTTTTTAACCATGCAATAGGGAAAAAATCATGAACTTGTATTTTATGCAAACAACAATATTCACCATATTCTATACCATGGAAAAAAGTACGACATGTCTTTGGTTTTCCTGTGCGGCAGTGCCTTCTGGTTGAATTTTTACAATTGTTGTTCGTACGTATAGGATAGAAGAAAAACCATTCTCTTATTTATATTTGGCTAAATTTTTTCTTATTTCCTATTGATTGTTGGTTGAGCCCAGCGGTGCAAGTTAGATTGAAAATTTCAATCAAAACTAAAAATTTCCATTTCAAGTCCGATTGCAAATAGAAACTGGAATGTACGTACCTATCCGATCCGAAATTTCTCAAACTCATTTTTTCAGCCTATAACCCATCACGTTATTTTAATTTGTCTGAATATAAACCAATACAACTAAGCAACTTACTATATTAAGTTTGTTTGTCAATTTTTATACCTTTTGGATTCCTAATATACCCAGCTAATTAACCAATTATTGCAGTATGGAAATCAATACAAAATTAATATATATATATATATATATATATATATATTTTTGGAAGGTTATGTAAGTTAATTTATCCTCATATATGTGGCTCATACGCTAACAATTAAAGGAGAGTTAATGGAACTTTTAATTTTGGACTTATATCCCAACGGAGTCATCACAAGAGTTTAAATCTTATTTTTTTTTTATTATACCACAAAGTCTATCTTTTGACTACCATATCATCACATGGACTAATAATTTAATTAGGTCATATATATTTGTGTTTGTGTGTCAATGTATCAGAGAAAGAGAGAGAGAGAGATGGTGAAGACATCCATAAAAGGAAAAATGGAATAAAAAAACCAACAATTATTGTGCCTCTAAGCTGTTTAATAATTAGATTATATCTGTATATACACACATATGGACACACACACACAAGTTTATTGATCTCTTCTCATCCTTAATTAAGCACAGAATTCATATTATTTAACTGTTTGATCACATCCAATAATTAACCTTCTGTACAATTCTTGTGCAGATATTTCATCAACTCTAGGTACAAAAAATGCAGGTAAGAATTCATCGTGCGACGAGTTGTTTGATCGTGGTGTGATTGCCCGATAAAATGAATCAAGATCACCAGCAGTTTCAAAGAAGGTTTTTGCCTCCTTGATTCTGATTGTTTAGGTAAACATACGTTCATGTTCAGTATAATTATAGAGAAAATGGAAGGAATCAAGGGGGGAGCGTTGACTGATAGCTTCCGACTGATAGCTTCCAATTTTTGTCATCTCGTCAACATAAAAAAGTACTGCAATATAAATCTGACAAATAAGTTATAACCACCCCCTCCTCCCTTATCCACATTTGGTACTGATTTTACCTACTTATCTACGTTAATTTGTCTGTTGTTCATACCTTTCAGCTAATCAAGCATCTTGGTGTACCAACTTTTTGCTAAACAAATAACATAAAATAAATATAGGTGATCGCTTAATAAACTATAAATAAATGTCTTAATGATTTGTATTTGTCTAATTTTTTTTACAAAAATGATCTTTGAAGAATGTACTAAAATATAGACGATTCCGATCGTTGAAATACATTATGAATTGTGTATCGTCTTTCACTTTCAGACCACATTATAAAAGTAATAAGCCCAGTGGCAATCTAGGTTAGTACTGATTCTGGGTGGATCGAGTTAATTTAGACTTAAAAACAATAACAAGTTTTTAAAGGTTCCTATATATAAATTGATAGATTAGTCTTTACTACCAGCTCCCACATGCGAGTATTTAACTGTTTCTCTTACAAAACCTTGTATTCAACGATTAACCTTTAACCTGTTTATTAGTAATTGCTAAATCTTGAAGGGGACCAACGTTAGACTTCTTGATGCGCATGTATCTCTCGTGCATGCGATGGTCCATGCATGCAAGAAAGGAGGGAGAGAGAGAGAGAGAGAGAGAGAGAGAGAGAGAGATAAGGTTATCTATATACTTACATAAAATATCTGGATCTGGATAGGAGGACGGATAATATCCTTTTGGTCTATAGTGATTGGAGCTATTGAAGTTTGTTTATCGTTAAAAATGGGGAAAATGAGAAGAATTAAGTTTGTTAACTTCCGATTAATCACTACCAATGATTGTATGTTGGTAAAATCTCGGCAATGCGCCCCGGTGCTTATACATAAAATGTGCATTATGCTCGATCGAGATTCATGAAGGTAAAAGGTGAAACTTTAACCTTTAATTCTTTGTTAAAAGAAGAACAATCTTTTCTAGCTGGATAATGCTAGGGAGATCAACTTTTTAGATTAAATTTTGCAAGTCATATGACGTGGTTATTAATAATTAAATTATTACTTAAGTATTGATTGACGTGCTTATTTCCTATTGATAACGTACATCACATGATTTACAAGTTTAATCTACCTATCATTACTTTTTCTGCCTTCATCGTGAAAGTTATATATGCTACAAGACAAGATACGATTGCAGGAAAAATATATATAATTCATAAATATAAAATACAATTGCAGGACAAGATACTATTTGTGACGTACATCACATGAATTGCAAATTTGATCTACCTAGCATTACTCTTTCCGTCTTCATCGTGATATGCTACAGGACAAGATACGATTGCTGGAAGAATATGTATAATTCATAAATATAAAATACTAAAAGGCTATTAATTATTTGTGAATGCATGAAGATCTGATTAAACCTTTTTCCTTGTGTGGCAAGTAAATCTCTAGATCGGTCTTCCTTATTTTCTACGGAAATCGGATCACTAGTCTACTATATATTGGTTGTTAAAAATAAGGCCAGCTACAGTTCTGCCAATTAAGATAAATAAATAAATAAAACCACATGCCCTGAGAAATTAATTTATGTTATGGCGACCTTTTTTTAACAACTAAATACATTACAAACAAGATTTCTTTGGATTTTAAAACAATGAAAAATGTTAGG
Source organism: Pyracantha coccinea (assembly GCA_028566515.2). Taxonomy (NCBI): domain Eukaryota; kingdom Viridiplantae; phylum Streptophyta; class Magnoliopsida; order Rosales; family Rosaceae; genus Pyracantha; species Pyracantha coccinea. The sequence goes on along the minus strand of JAOTRO020119803.1, from coordinate 1,004 downwards.
GAGATTACATATTTATACCACATTGGTGTACCACATGATGTGGTAGATAATTCATAGCCAATGAGATGAAATCATTTATTGACGTGTCAAGTACGAAGGAGGATTCTCTCTCCCTTTCCCTCCACTCCTCTCCTCTTCTACTTGAACGGTTATAATTAAACCACGTCAACTTCTTATATTAATTTTTTTATAGAGACAAAAAGACAAAAAAAAAATGTGTGAGATGAGAGGAGGGAAGAGGATGAGAATAAAAGGGGAGAGAATCCTACTCCAACAAAAATATCGTCTCCCTAGCATACGTTTTTCCTAAAAATACATAGCTTACTTTATCTTAGGCATAAGAAATGGGAAAAATTACTAACTCATATGGTTGTGTGTAAATACGTCCAAGAATTACAAATCCATATGCAGCACATATATATAGACTTCTCAATACATATATATATATAATAGACTCATGAGGAATCTTACAGAAAAGATGTCGAATTTCTTTTGTAATAGTCGATATATGCCAATAAGTCAGTATCTCATTTGTATTGATTAGAATTAATTAAGATCTTGAAATCACCTTAATCTTGTTTGAAAATCAGAAATCCTTTGGCAAAATGTAATGCAAATGGTGCTTCCTGCTGGATGATATTCAAATTATATCTTCTTCTTTTTTCTTATATAGAAAATAAAAATCTTCATGAAGGACATTGGAAAGACTGGGAAGGTAGAGTGAGCACATGCCACCTTCCTGTTGCGTTAGTTGCAGCGTGATGTGTATGTATTTGTCCAGTAAATGCATGCATATATTTGTATTCGACGGGCGAGCTGCCACTCCGCATGCTAGGCAGCTGCCCAGCTACGTACTCTTATATTTTATTTTAGGAGAAATTAGGTTCTCATCCTTGCTTTTGCTACCTCATTGATTAAAATCCTATTTCTTTTCAATTTTTGATTAAGGTCATTGGGTATTAATAACATCATTAATTATTTCAATATTTTTTGTTTATTTCTAA
>JAOTRO020119737.1:0-13509 GCA_028566515.2 Pyracantha coccinea | reverse complement strand
CGTGTAGACGAGGATTCTTAGCAAACTTTGGTATTGAAGATTACCTTCAATGGTATAATTCTCATCTTAACTCTACTGTACTTTACTTATGCTCGGCATCACGTGTGAGTTGGGTTCATTCCCGCTCACCAGCGCAATCTCATATTTAGGCACTTTTAGGTTTAAATTTATACACATTTTCCACATCACTACACTTTATGGTTTCGTCACCTTCTAGGTGTCGCCCAGTACAGCTCGATTCGGAATCCTAATGGACATCCCGGGTCGGGTGTGTCAGCTATAATTTCCTCTTTTTTTTTTTCAAGTTTTAAGTTAAAGTTCCCGATATAGCTCTAGATTAAACAGAAAAACAGACAGAACTAGTGAAAATGACTAATGGTGCAACATTTTGTCAAAGGTGATGACTAAAAAACTAATATGTAAGTTCAAAAACTAAAATTATATAGGGGTAAAATTCAAAAACCATTTCCATGAATAAGCCTTGAGTAATAATAATTCATTAATTAACATTCGAAGACCATACATGAAATTGTCATGTAATTCGGAAAATAGTGTAAAAAAACCTTAAACAGATAAACCACGTGTGAGAATTCATGATCAAGGAAAAAGAAACTCACATACTTACGAATTACAATAAGTGTCATAAATACAAACCTTGAGTCATGGGCATCCAACCAAAATGAATGATCACGACCCCTAAGCACTGTTCTAAAAACTCTCGCCTAGCGCTAGCCGGCGTTGGGTAGTTGGCCACCACACCAATTAATCTCTAAGTGTTTGAAAAATAAGAAAGGATGCCTAGACCTGCTTAGGTTCCCACAGAGCCTGCCTAGAACCCCCTAGGTTGTGATTCTCACTTAGACGGAAATTAGATAACTGTCATTTTGCATTTTTTTCTTTCAATAAATTGTAAGAGACTTGTTGAATACTTGGATGAACACTCATTATATACTTGTTCCTCATGTTTTCAATATGTTCTAATACTTTATAATCTATATGTCATTCTATTTTGCAATTTATGCATCCTCATACAATTATGTGAGACCATAATTTTCCAGGCTGGAGTAAGGCGGATTGGAATATAGCTACATTAGAAGTCTGGTCATGGACTTAACACCTTCGAGTGGAGCTGGATTATCGGAGTAGTAGTGCAACCATCATCCTGTTTGGAAGCAGTGGAGGAAGTCTGAACGACTTTGGTGAGAATGACCAATATCCTCTATATGTCTTGAAGTTCCTACAATCTAGGAATTGGCATGCACCGTAAGTAATCACACTACTAAAGATGATGCAATATCTACTACTAAATATCCTATAGGCTTCTCCCGGCTTAGCACAAGGATTCTATCCTAAAAATGTCTCTCTCGTTACTGGTATATGTACACCCATATTGGGTTTGTCTCTGGTAGCACAATCATCGCACTCTAATTCTCTTGCCGGCTTGAGTCTTATACTTCCTTACTAATTTGACCGTCGGAAAGCCCTTGGTTGACATCCGGTCGATCGAAGGCTTACTCATGATTGTTTGCTATTTTACATATTACTCGGATTTGTGCCCTCAGCATCCACGGCGGTGCGCGAATTGGATTCCAACAAATTATGTACTTTTATAAGTATAAAAAGACATCTATTCATATGTTATATAATAAATTTAATTAAAATTAAAAAAATTGCATAGACGCTAAACTCTTGCCCGCTGCCTGACTAACACCTAACGCCTTTTAAAACCGTGCCCTAAGACCATGTTGTGCAGTACACTTATGAAAGACCACAACCAACCAATTGTTATGAGGTTTTCCCATTTATCTGTATTTTTCAACATAAAATTTGTGGGTTATTTGCAAACTTGATGGTCAATGTGTTTTTCAAATATGTGCTTCAAATGACATCTAAACCTTGTGAAGTAAAATGCAGTTAATTCAACTATATATTTACAAGATAGAGCATGTTCTGCATCCGTCTTATGTTTGCGGTAAAGTTTTGAGTTCAAATTTAACGAACAAGTATTTGTCACAAGTTAAATAACAATAACAAAAAATGAAAATGCATTATGTTGTCAATAACAATGGTTTATATTTTTTAATATCTGACTGCAATTTATAAGCTTGACAATTTGTTTGTTTTGTATCCTCCTACCCATGTTTATGTAATCATATGATCCGATTATATATTTTCTCTGTCGAGGAAATAGAAAACGTTTATGATATCATTAATGAAGTGCATCCTAATCATTTTCAAGTGAAAAATAAAAAGGAAAACTAATGAAAAGGGTTTCAAATCTTTACATTTTAATCAAAAACCATCTACTAACTTTATTTAATAATAAAGACAAAAAATTATAAAAAAAAACATAAAAACCCAACTTGTGCTGGGCACTTCCCCCCTCCCCCTCAAACCCCCCTTTCCACACTCCACTTTTACTCGCTACATTAATAGATTTCTTTTTTATTTACTTTTTTTTATTGCTTAGAATAAGAAAAATATTTCAAATTAAATTACATTCTCTAGTTTTATTTTTGTGATGTTTTTCCCAATAGTAGTTAAATGACGAGAGATTTTTTAATGTGCTCTAAACACGGGATGGGTGGTACACTAGGTGTCTCTATACAAGTGGTGAGATTTTTCTATTAAAAAATTAATAACATAAAATATTAAAATTTCCCACAATTGATATAATAACACGTGGTGTACCACTTGTGTTACCGGCACAAGGAAAAATTTCTCCAAGTGACACCCATGATCAAGAAATTGGATAGAGAGCTCTATTATTGTAGGTATGTAAAATATGTGAGGGAGTTTTAACTTGGTAATTAAAAACAACTTTTTAAATATAATTACTGAGAACATAATAATCTTCTCAAGGTTTTAATCTAGAAGATCACTTATGGGTTCATCGTTTTCGGCGTAATAGATGCTTTTATAGGACCAAAAAGGTTTAAGTTTCAAATCTTATGAAACTAAACCAAGAATTAGACACTAGTTATAAAACTTGACCAATAAGTAGACACTATTTATAAAACTAGACCAATAACTAGACACTATTTATGAAACTGGACCAATCAGCAAACACTATTTATGAAAGAAAACCAAGAATTAGGCACTATTTCTAAAACTAAACCAATATGTTGAAACTATTTATGAAACTGGAACAAGAACTAGACATTATCTATGAAACATGACAAAGAACTAGGCATTATTTATGAAAGTGGACCAATAACTAGGCATTATTTATGAAACCAGACCAAGAAAGAGACTATTTATGAAACTATACCAATTACTATACATTATTAATGAGACTGAACCCAATAACGAGGCACTATTTATGAAAAATGACCAAGAACTAGACACTATTTATGAAAGTAGACCAAGAACTAGGTACTATTTATGAAATTGGACCAATAAATAGTGTAGTACCATTTAGGTTCATAAATAGTGTAGTACCGTTCAGTTTCATAAATAGTGTTCAGTTTCATAAACAGTGTCTGTGATGGACACACAGGTCCCGCGGGTAGGTTTTTTGTAATTTTTTCTAATATTAAAATTATGTCATTTTCATTAAAATTTAAGTTCTTTTGTCATTTTTATTAAAATTTAAGGTCTTTTCCTTAAAATTTAAGTCTTTTTTAATTAAATAAAATTATATCATGGTTTTTTATTAAAATAAACTTAGTCCAATCCTTTTTCATGAAAGTTCCCTTTTTTTTTTAACTAAGCTTCTTTAGATGTACTTCTTGAATTTGAAGTTGAAGTTGAATTTTGGAAGCAATAACTAATATTTATCTTCGATTTAATTACTGTTGGTTGTCAATGATTGGTACTCCGAGCCCCGAGTCGATCTTCTTCTTTCCTTACCATGCATGCGTAATTATATATGTGCCAATCAATTATTAACACATACTCGCTCTTTAGTTGTTAATACTATCAAGACCAATTTTTTATCAAATTTTGTAAATCAAATGATGTGAATATTGATAATTGAATTATTACTTAAACATTAATTAATGTGTTTATCATTTGGTTTGCAAATTTGATTTAAAATTTGGTTTTCTTTAGCATTATCCTCTATTAATTAGAAGGGCACGCCGCACACATGCATGCATGAACTGCAATTTATAAAAATAGTCAGTATTCAGTTTCATAAATAGTCAGTATTCAGTTTCATAAATAGTCAGTCAATTTAATAATAGTGTAGTACATGTGTCAGTGTCATAAATAATCAGTCAATTTAATAATAGTGTAGTACATGTGTCAGTGTCATAAATAGTCAGTCAGTTTAATAAATAGTGTAGTACATGTGTCAGTTTCATAAATAGTGAGCTTAATAAATAGTGTAGTACATGTGTCAATTTCATAAATAGTTCATCAGTTTAATAAATAGTGTAGTGCCTGTGTCAGTTTCATAAATAATGAGTTTAATAAATAATGTAGTACATGAGTCAGTTTCCTCTCTTCTTGATTGGTTCCTTCCCCCTTTAACAGATTGGTCCCTTTTTCTTAAATCAGATTGGTCCAATAGTCTAATTGGGTCGAAGTATACTCGCACCTGATAGGCCGAATTCCCACATGGTGGGGGTTTAACTAATTTAAATACTATAGTTTAGTAAAACGACTTCAAATACATGTAACTATACCGTCATACTCCAGACTCACAAACGGCTTTCGCCTATGCGTTCATGGTTTCGAGATCTATTCGAAAACGTTACATGTGACCTCCGAAGGTCTACGGATTATAAATAATTATTTTTCAAAAATTCAACTCTGTACTTAAGTAACTAAAATCTAAAATTAATTTAAATTCCTGAAAAATAGTATAAAATCTCAATAATACAAACACGTAGATTATAACAGTGAAATCCAAGAACAAGATTTCACAAGTGACCTTTGGGGAAGTTCTCGTGTTGCATCCTCCTACCTCTTTTTTATTTTTCATTATTCTTTTTTTGCGTATTTCTGGCGGCTTATTTGTGGCGTGCGTCGTTTACAACCGAGTCTCGTGCTTATGAGATGAAAGAAAAGAGTGGGAAGGACCATTCATTCAAGTTTTTGAATTTCGTGGGATCGTCTTGATTAATATTTTTGAATTTCTTGTGATCGTTTTGAGCCGATGTGATTTACACATAGGTAAAGGTTATGGGGTCATGGCCAAAGAAATGGTTATATAAAATTACAAGTCATAGACGAATGGATGCGATCGTACTAACTCACATGCATTGGATCCCATTAGAACTACAAAGTTAAGAGAGTTTGGGCGAGGGTAGTGCTAGGATGGGTGGCCTTTTGGTAAGTCTTCGTGTTGCATCCTCCCACCTATTTTTCATTTTTCATAGTTCTTTTTTTTTTCTTATTTGTGGCGTGAATCGTTTACAACAGAGTCTCATGCTTGGGAGATGAAAGAAAAGAGTGGGAAAGACTATTAATTCAAGTTTTTGAATTTGGAGGGATCGTCTTCATTAATATTTTTGCATTTCGTGTAATGGTTTTGAGCATGTGTGATTTGCAAATGCATAAAGGTTACGGGGTCATGACTGAAGAAATGGATATATAAAATTACAAGTCATAGACTAACGGATGCGATCATACCAATTTACATGCATCGATTCTCATCAGAACCTCGAAGTTAAGCGAGTTTATGCGAGAGTAGTACTAGGATGGGTGATTTCCTGAGAAGTCTTCATGTTGCATCCCCCAACTTTTTTTTATTTTTCATAATTCTTGTTTGCGTATTTCTAGCGGCTTATTTATGGCGGGTGTTGTTTACAACCGAGTCTCGTGCATTGGATAAAGGTGAAGGGGTCATGGCCAAAGAATGGTTATATAAAATTACAGGTCATAGACTAATGGATGCAATCATACCAACTCACATGCACCGGATCCCATCAGAACTCTGAATTTAAGCGAGTTTGGGCGAGAGAAGTACTAGGATGAAAGAAAAGAGTGGGAAAGATTATTAATTCAAGTTTTTGAATTTCGTGGGATCGTCTTGATTAATATTTTTGAATTTTGTGCGATTGTTTTGAGCTGGTGTGATTTGCTTATGCATAAAGGTTAGTCATGACCAAAGAAATGGTTATATAAAATTACAAGTCATAGACTAATATCATACCAACTCACACGCACCTGATGCCATTAGAACTCTGAAGTTAAGCTAGTTTGGGCAAGAGTAGTACTAGGATGGGTGACATATTGGGAAGTCCTCGTGTTGCATCCCCCCACCTTTTTTTTTCCATAATTTTTTTTTTTTGCGTATTTCTAGCGGCTTATTTGTGGCGCAAATCGTTTACAACCGAGTCAGTGCTTGGGAGATGAAAGAAAAGAGAGGACAAGACTATTAATTCAAGTTTTTGAATTTCATGGGATCGTGCATTGGATAAAGGTGAAGAGGTCATGACCAAAGAAATGGTTATATAAAATTATAATTCAGACTAACGGATGCAATCATACCAAATCACATGCATCAAATCTCATTAGAACTCCAAAGTTAAGCGAGTTTAGGCAATCCTAGTACTAGGATGGATGACCTCCTAGGAAGTTCTCGTGTTGCATCCCCCCACTTCTTTTTTATTTTTCATAATTCTTTTTTTGCGTATTTCTAGCGACTTATTTGTGGCACGCTTTGTTTACAACTGAGTGTCATGCTTAGGAGATGAAAGAAAAGAGTGGGAAAGACTATTAATTCAAGTGGGCAGTTGAGCAGCCGCAATCTAGGAGTGTTTGTGAGATGTCTAATGGTTCTCCATATGTGTCAACAGAACTTGAAAAGATGGAGAAAAAGCTTTCAAATTTTGATGCAAAATTTGACAATGCTATTACAAAGAATTCCAGATTTTTGCAGGTTGATGTACATCAGCCCATAACTGCTGCCAACAGCATTTGCAGCATGACAACTCATGATTTTACGAGCTGCCCACATAAAGATGCTTACATGGAGTTTACAGCAGAACAAGTTAATACATTTAATAATTTTCAGCGTCCAAGAAATGATCCATAATGATGGAGTAGGCTGCAAGAAACAAACCCAATATAATCCGTCACATGAAAGAGATGCTCAGATTAGTCCAGCAATTTGAGCAACGTAGGGTTTGTGATTAATCCCTGGATAATAGGCATCAAAGACGAAACCAACTAGATTCAAATGAAGCCGAAGCCAACTAGATTCAAATGAAATTCAAACGTTATGCTTGCCATAGCCAGCTACATGTATACTGCAGCAATTCATTCTTTAGAGTATGACATCTTACCTATTAAAAAACAGAGCAGATCAAACACCCAAAGGCCTTCAACACTGAGTTCAAGCATTTTCTGGTTCAAGCATATCTGGTTCGAACCGTTGACAGTTGTAAGAACTAACGTACAAAAATGCACTAGGAACAAAGACTGCATTGGCACATCATCCAACATTTTCCATATAACTACCCGAGAAATATGACTTTAGAAATAAAAAGATGAAGAGAAAAAACTTTCGGTAATCATGATACCATGCGTAATACAAGTCCCTCCTAACGCTCATGTTTAATAACTTTACGTTAACATGTTTATTAATAAAACACTGCCAATAAAGGGCACTTGTACATTTGTGCACGTGTGTGTGTGTGTGTGTGTGTGAGAGAGAGAGAGAGAGAGAGAGGCCATATTCGAAAGAAGATCAAGGTAGAGATCGAGTTCAAGAACGTCCTAGTAGTTTGTACAATAATGTAGCCTCCCAAACAAGTTGATGTTAGCTGTGTAAAATCACGTGGTGGTTAGTTCGGGGAAAGACTAAATATTTCGACAAGCAAACTACTTTTAAGGAATGATGTAATTATAAGTTTCTAATTGGAATTGACAAGCAAAGTACTCAATATTATAATCTAGTAGTATTTTTCTACATTTATCATTAAGGGTTTGAATCTCGTAAATGAATAGTCCAAACTAATTTATTAGGGTGATATTTCTAGTTGTATTCCTTTTTAATTGTCAAAGAAGTCTTCTATTTTGATCTCATGAATGAATAGTCTGAACTATATTATTATGACTGACTTAATGTGGGGCTTAGGCATACCTCCTGTCACATCCAGACCCGGGCTCCATCATATCCCGAGCTCGACTCTGCCGTAGCACAATATTGTCCGTTTGATCACGGTTTTGTTTCTGAGAACTCACGCGAGCAGAACTTTCTAGTGGGTCACCCATCCTGTGATTGCTCTGGCCTCGTACTCGCTTAACTTCGGAGTTCTTATGGAACCTGAAGCCAGTGGGCTCCCAAAAGGGCTTATGCTAGGAAGAGATGAACTTATACATATAAGGCCTAGATGATCCTCTTCCCTGGACAATGTGGGATCTTACACCTTCATCCTCTTTAGTGTAAGTATATCGTTGTAATTTTTCTTTATTTACAAATCACAATTTGAATATAACGATGTGGTGTTAGTGCAAATAGTGTCATAAATACTCATCTCTGGCAAGATTCTGTGACACACTCAAGAAGCAGAAGGGTGCCCTGTCCTTCGGTCAGATTGAAGCCAGTGAGGGTGAAGAAAATCTCAAGGTATAGCCACAGATTAGACATCAAAACAATGGCCTAAGCATGCAACTACTTGTCTCCCTTTGCTCAAACACGTACACAATATATCATGAACCCCAAACCAAACGAGGTGCATATCGCAGTACTCGGGCAACCCAGAAATCTAAATTGTATGCCTGTTGCAACAATGTCGCAAGTTTAGTGTTTACCTGCGCAAACAGAAAAACTTCTGCACATTAGATTTTGTCAGATTTTCTATAAAACAACCATGAGCATGGATCAAGACACTGCAGGACAAAGGTAGCACACAAAGTATTGCAATAGAAACGAGTACACTTCAAGAATTCCCCCAAGAAGCTTCTAAAACCTCGACGAGAGAAAAAGAGCCCAAAGTAACAAACCTGGCAGTTTATAATGTGACAAATATATGTGAACTGTAAGCTTTCCGAAAACGAGACCATAAAACACGAAAATTAATGGTGAGGATGAAGTCATGGAGTGGATGTGGACAGAGATCATATCACAAGAACTTACCGCTTTCTTCACATAAGACAGGGCAGCCATGACACAAGCTGCCGAAACATTGGCAATTAGAGTACCAAATGGAACCCATGTCAACAATCCTGCCTTCCTAATCCACGGCCATTAAGCCGGGCTAAAAACCACCGGATCCGCACACCAAGAGGTCCAACTATGCAACCCAACCACAGTTGCGCCTCGCTGCTGTCACTGTTAAATTCCTCTCCCAACAATATTCCACTCACACTCCATAGAGAACCTAGCATCACCAACAACACTGCTAAAGCTACCAAGTGACGCTTGTAGCTGTCAACCCTCCAGCTCCTTCTAGAGCTAGTGATACCACATACTAAGTTTCTCTCAAGAATCTGCCTAAAACACTTTGCTGTGTCTACCCCGAAAATGATCGAGTAGGTGGCAAGAAACAAACCTGATGTAATCCGTCGCATGAAAGAGAAGCTCAGATCAATCCAGCAATTTGAGCAACATTGTGTTTGTGATTAATCCCTGGATAATAGGCATCAAAGCTGAAACCAGCTAGATTCAAATGAAATTCAAACATTATGCCATAGCCAGCTACATGTATCTATGACATCAGCAAACACCCAATGGCTTTCAACACTAAGTTCAAGCATTTTCTGGTTCCCACCGCTGAAAGTTGTAAGGCTTCCTAAGTAACCGGTTGACAATCCAATGGCCAAATAATCGGACGTATACGATATATCTCGTTTGAAAACAACACCCAACCACCCCATCAAGAAAGAGCAAACCTACAAAAATGCATTAGGAACAAAGACTGCATTGGCACATCATCCAACATTTTCCATTTTACTACTCCCAAGAAATATGAATTTAGAAATGAAAAGATGAAGATAAAAACCAGGAAAACAGAGGTACTAAGGAACTTGATTAAACTTCAGTAATCACGATACCATGTGTAATACAAGTCCCTCCTAACACTCATGTTTAACAACTTTACATTAACGTGTTTATCAATAAAACACTGCCAAATAAAGGGCACTAGTACATTTGTGCATGTGTGTGAGTGAGCGTCACAGAGAGAGAGAGAGAGAGAGAGAGAGAGAGAGAGAGAGAGAGAGACCATATTCGAAGGAAACTTAAGGTAGAGAATAAGAAAGAGCAAAACTAATACTTGAAAAAATCCACAAAATTCAAGAATAATGCAACCTACATCCCTAATAAATCCATATACAGAAGAGTGCAGGATGAAAATATTTCCCGCAACACCTTTTATAAATGAGTAATGCTAGGTAAATCAAAATTTTAAATCATATGATATGTCCCCAATAAGAAATAAGTACGTTATCAACATTTTTGTAATAATCTAATCACAAACAATTATGTTATATGGTTTACAAAATTTGGTTTAAATTTTGTCTACCTAGCATTACGTTAAATAAATACAAGTTGCTTCTCCATGTATGCATTCTTATAAGTTAGAACAATGCATATGAAGACATGTCAAGGTGATATTCAATGAATGAACATCATGTATTACAGTGCTCAGTTAATGGTCCCAAATTTCTGTCACAACCAAGCATTTATCAGTCGCTCATCAAGTCTCCTTTTACAATAATTGAGTTAATTAATTATCTAATAAAGTAATTAATTGCGGTGACCTAGATAATGAGCAATGGAAATTACAAGTGTGTCCTGCACGGAACCACGGTGAACAAGGACAAGACAAGAATCTCATGGCCTATGTTCTTGGAGCCGCCAGTAGACCACGTCGTCGGTCCTTATCCACAGCTTGTGAACGGCGTTAATCCACCAAAGTACAAGACCAAGAAGTACGGCGACTATGTACTGTAAGATTAACAAGCTTGATTCATAGACGAAAAGAAAGGAAATGAGGAGACAATTTTGATTGTACTAAATAATATTGTAACGTCTGAGTCACATCCCAAAACCAATTTTGGAGGAGGGTTTGATTGTTTGTAAGTAAAAACCTTTTACCCTCCGAAACGATTTCAAGAATGTCCAAGTAATTAGTACAATAATGTAGCCTCCGAAACAAGGTGATGTTAGCTGTGTAAAATCACGTGTTGGTTCGTTGGGGGAAAGACTAAATATTTTGACAAGCAAACTACTTTTAAGGAATAATGTAATTATAAGTTTCTAATTGGAATGGACTAGCAAACTACTTAATATTACAATCTAGTTTATATCTCTATATTTATCTTTGAGGGTTTGAATCTCGTGAATGAATAGTCCGAACTAATTTATTAGGGTTGTATTTCTAGGTGTATCCTTCCACTTGTCAAAGAAGTTTTATGTTTTGGTCTCGTGAATGAATAGTCTGAACTGAATTATTATGACTAACTTAATGTGGGGCTTAGCCATATCTTCATCCTCTTTAGTTTTAAGTATATCTTGGTAATTTTTTTTTCAAACAAAGTCTTTCTTCTTTATTTACAAATCACAGTTTGAATATAATGATATGACAGTTAGCGCAAATAGTGTCATAAATACATATCTCTATTCTGTTGAAAGATTTACAAGAAATTACGAAGCTATCGAGTGAAATGTAAAATACAGTAGAGTAGATATATGAATTATTCTTGTTTCCGGATGTTATGCCAACGCACCTATAGTACAATAAGAACTTGGCCGGTGTTCAAGCTAGCATTGGTCGCAACCCGGTCTGGAGATAGTTCTGCGAGATGACAGAAACTAACATGAAATCGGGTGCATACCCCCATGTATCTGTCACATCGCCTGAAGGCAGAGACGGACACATTAAAAATATTTCTTGCATCTCCTAGAAGATTCTGTGACACACTCAAGAAGCACAAGGGTGCCCTGTGCTTTGGTCAGATTGAAGCCAGTGAGGGTGAAGAAAATCTCGAGGTATAACCACAGATTAGACATCAAGACAATGGCCTGAGCATGCAACTACTTGTATCCCTTTGTCCAAACAGGTACACAATATCTCAGGCTCCCCAAACCAAACGAGGTGCATATTGTAGCCATGGCATATGCGTATGCTCTCCAAGGGTATTTGCTTTCTCTCATCGCATTGAACTCAGCAATGAAGGTAGAAACAGCACTCAAGCAACTCAGAAATCCAAATATGCCTGTTGCAACAATGTCGCAAGCTTAGTGTTCACCTGCGCGAACAGAAAGACTTCTGCACATTAGATTTTGTTAGATTTTCTATAAAACAACTAATGGATTTTGAATGTCTATTTCTCATTATATGAAACAATGTACAAGGAAAGCTCATATATATGAGCGGAAGAAAAGGAGAAAAACAGAAGCAGAAATCAAGGGACAACAGTTCCTTGATTTATGCTTTACCAACAACTAATGGTAAGGACAATCAACTAACAACTAAAGCAAGGTAGAAATCCCTTGAATTAGTGAGAATGACAACTATGACAGCCATACACAACCATGACCACCATACTTAGTTGTTAGACTGTAACGTACCATACATACACCTATACCTGCCGACTAGGGTTTGGGGTTAACATAGACTAACCCTAGAACTTCTTCCAATAACAACCATGTGCATGGATCAATACAATGTAGGACAAAGGAAACACACAAAGTATTGCAATAGAAACCAGTACACTTCAAGAATTCCCCCAAGAAGCTTCTAAAACCTCGACGAGGTAACACACAAAGTATTGCAATAGAAACGAGTATACTTCAAGATGCTTTTAAAACCTCGACGAGATTAAAAAAAAACCCAAACTAACATGCTTGGCTGTTTATAATGTGACAAATATATGTGAACTGTAAGCTTCCTGAACACGAGATCATAATACACGAAAAGTAATGGTGAGGATCAAGTCATCATGTGGATATGGACAGAGATCATATCACAAGAGCTTACCGCTTTCTTCACAGTAGACAGGGCAGTCATGACACAAGCTGCAGAAACACTGGCAATTAGAGTACCAAATAGAACCCATTTAAACAACCCCGCCATCCCTAATCCACGTCCATTAAGCCAGGCTAAGAACCACCGGATCCACACACCAAGAGGTCCAACTATGCAACCCAACCACAGTTGCACCTTGCTGCTGTCGCTGTTAAATTCCTCTCTCAACAATATTCCACTCACACCCCATAGAGAACCTAGCATCAGCAAGAATACTGCTAAAGCTACCAGGTGACGCTTGTAGCTATTAACCCTCGAGCTCCTTCTAGAGCTAGTGACACCACATACTAAGCTCCTATCAAGAAGATGCCTAAAACCCCTTTCTGTCTGTCTCTACCCTAAAAATGATGGAGTAGGCCGCAAGAAACCAACCTGATATAATCCGACGCATAAAAGAGAAGGATTAGTCCAGCAATTTGAGCTACATTTGGTTTGTGATTAATTCATGGATAATAAGCATCAAAGCTGAAACCATCTAGGTTCAAATGAAATTCAAACACCATGGTTGCCAGTTGCCATAGCCAGCCACATGTCTACTGCAGCAATTCTTTAGAATATGACATATTACCTATTAGAAAAC
>JAOTRO020119409.1:0-13521 GCA_028566515.2 Pyracantha coccinea | reverse complement strand
TGAGCATCAATGATACTTACCTCAGGGATATTTAGAGAAGACGTATTGGACGACAACACTATTGAGCTAGAGAGAGGAGGAAGCAAGCTTGGCAAGAGTCTCAGTAGTACTAGGCTCGGTAGCAACCTACTATGGTGCTGTTTCTTTTTCGGCAGAAGCTGGTTGATTGCCAGCACATTCTTCCTCGACAAGGCCTTGCTGACATTTTGCACTACTCTCGGCAAACGGCAGCTGAAGACCTGCAGTAGTCTTGGCAGGAATGGACTGAGGCACTGCTGCACGAGTTTGCACGAGTTTGTCATGGTTCACTCTCCCTAAAGCAATTATCACGTCTTCATGTACATCCAACCGTCCAAAATCACCATCAAGATCACAAATACTAGCATTCTCCCCTTTGTGATCTGAAGGTGATGATACCGGAGTAAAAAAATATTCCAATTTAGAAAAAAGTAACATCCATTGTCGCATACATGTGTTGGGTTTCAGGGTGGTAGCATTTATAACCCCTCTGTTGGGATGCAAACGCAATGAATACACACCAAAGAACAC
This sequence comes from Pyracantha coccinea, assembly GCA_028566515.2. Classification (NCBI taxonomy): domain Eukaryota; kingdom Viridiplantae; phylum Streptophyta; class Magnoliopsida; order Rosales; family Rosaceae; genus Pyracantha; species Pyracantha coccinea. Next base: position 12,972 of record JAOTRO020119409.1, on the reverse strand, counting down.
AGGGATCCAGTTTACTACGATGAATCTTGTGAATATGAACATAAGCAACATACCCAAACACCCGAGGAGTAAGAGTATTGGTATATACAACAAGACCATGTTCCGTCAATACTTGGAGTAGGGTACGGAATTCTACAACCCGAGATGGCATTCGATTAATTACATACCCTGCATATGTGACAGCTTCAGGCCAAAAACGCTTAGGTACGGACACACCAATAAGCAATGCATGAGTGTTTTCCAAAATATGACGATTCTTTCTCTCAGCAACCCCATTTTGTTGTGGAGTATGAGGACAAGTTGTTTCATGGAGGATTCCTTGATCACGGAGAAAGGAAGATAGATAAGAGTTAACATATTCACCTTTGTTATCAGAGCAGAGAACCTTAATAACAGAGGAATATTGTATAGCAACCATCTGAGAGAAAGACCGAATAATTATACTAACATCACTTTTATTTTTCAACACATATATCCTTGTCATACGAGTGTAATCATCCACAAACGTAACAAACAACTTAACCCCTAGAACGGTACTAACAGGCGAAGGCACTCAGACACCTGAATGCACAAGTTCAAACGGAAACAATCTTTTATTCATACTAAGAGAAAACGAAGCACGATGGCTTTTCGCAAGAATTCATACTTCACAATGTAAGTCTTATTCTTTTATTTCATGAAATAAACTAGGCAACATACGCCTTAAATAACCAAACGAAGCATGTCCTAACCGACGATGCAATAACCAAACTTCTTGCAGATTACTAGTACGGGATGCTCAAACTGCATTAGCTCTGCCAGAAACGATGTCATCCACATAATACAGCCCCTCTCTCTTAGTGACACGCCCAATTATCTCCTTGGTCTGAATATCTTGAAGTAACAAAAAAAAATGGATACATAAGTACAACACAATCCAATTGCTCAGTAACTTGAGGGATAGATAATAAATGATGAGACAATGATGGAACAAGTAAGTAGTGGTGAAGAGAGAGGGACGGCATGAGGTCCACAGTACCGGTCCCAATAACCTCGGCAATGGTGCCATTCGTCGTTACTACACATTTTCGATGAGTTGTTGTCATACACGTAAATAAATTTTTATCAAATGTCATATGATCGGTTGCACCAGAGTCCAGAATCCAACCTGTATGATGCTCAGTGTCGAAGGCTAAAAGAACACGTCCAACAATACCTGTATTGAATGATGATTCACTAGGATTGGTCCTAGTCAACAAAGTCTGACTCGGATCTCCTTGAGTGGGCACGGCCTCCTTGTTACCAGGTGCAGCAACAGCTATGGACGCATGGCTCCCACTTGCTTTATTAGCAGCTCGCTCCCTTGCACATAATTTTTTCTTTAATTCTGGGAACCATTCAGGAACTCCATGTTTTTTAAAACATGTATATTCCATATGACAGGGTTGACTCCAAAAAGTAAACTTCAAATCATCTTTATTTTCTCGAGTAAATGGGCGAGAAATTATTGAAGACAATGAACAATAGGACCGGCCAAAAGAAGGTGGTCGTGACACCATAGCCACGGAGGGTGTCAAGGTTCCTCATTGATTACCTATGTTACTTCCTCCCATCATAGTAGCATGGCATTGTGCTTCTCGCCTAACAACAGAAAACACTTCCTCGACTGATGGTAAAGGTTGAGTTCTCAAAATATTACTACGAACCTTATCAAATATGTCATCAAGTCCTGCTAGAAAAGCATAGACACAGTCCAATTGGATTTCTTCTCGAAGTGTCTTCAAGTCAATAGCACATTACATCTTGATTGGTCTTCTTTGATCCAGTTCTTGCCAGGCAGCTTTGAGATCGACATAGTATACACCAATAGGCCGCCCTTCTTGTCGAAGTCGGAATGACTTTACCTTTAACTCATAAATCTGAGAGATATTAGACTCATCATAATACGTTCGAGCAACTTCTTCCCACACTTCCTTAGCAGTACAGAGATGGATGAAAAAACCCATGATGGTAGGATCCATGGAATTAATCAACCACCCTTTCACAATAGCATTCCCGATTTCCCTGCACTCTTTTCCTTGGGTTCCTTGATACTTCTCGTCACGAACCTCTTTTCTCCACGCCCAGGAAATCTCTGATACTTTTGACCAAGGGGGATAATTTGATCCATTAAGCTTTATTGTACTTGGTACACTAGAAACATCTATTTGTATCACTACAGGACTCAAAACTGAATTGTTGGGTGTTGCACGACCCTTAAAATTCAAGCTCTCATCACCTTCTACCATGACAACGCAGCACAATAAGCACCTAAGGACTACTCCGGCAGCTTTGGTTTGCTGCAAATAACGCAGCAAGTAACACGAATATGCAAGATTGAATACGGCAACAACAACACGGTAGTTTTTTACTGTTTAGGGTTACGGTTAGGCTCGGATGCCAAATAGAAATTTACGGCTTAATTTTCATGGATTGCATAATTTGGTATATAAGTACATACAATCCTTGTTCTCCAAGGAAACAAAACAAAGGACACAAAGAGATATCCTTCTTAATAAAGAACTCTAATATGTACACAATATTTACATTCCTATTTCCCTAAATATTACTCACGCCAATACATATATATATATATATAGGACAAGATTGTTCTTGTTAAATCAGCTTTGGATAAAATTCTCTCAATATTTGATAATTTTGAAGCCATGGATGGAAAACATTTGCTTCCCAAGCAAGTTAGGAATGGAACACAACCGTCTTATATAACTTGATAGGAAAAACAAGTAGTTTGTAACTCAAGTGGATTAAAAAATATATATATTCCCTCACTCAATGATGTACCTATGCTTCTCCATTCTCCTGAATTCGATTGTTCAAAAAAAAAAAAAAAAAACACATGCTAAATTTCTAATGGCTTTCATGAATCTATGACTTTATAGAAATTGTTAAAATCTTGTAAGCAAATAATGTGCCTGCACAACATAGCTTGGAATCTTGGACCAATCTATATATATGTAGACTGTGGATGCAAATTTCCGCCGTCTTCTCCTTTGACGAAAATGCATCTGCAGAATAATAACACCTAAGATTAAGGCCAAAAACCTCACACGCCCACGATGAATTGGGAGGGTGGGGCTTTGGCCGAATATCTCTGATGCCAAAGTTAAAATTTGAAAGAGAATGTGTTTAGGAATTTGTGGGTAGAGAATGACTTAGAATTTTAGTGGGAGAATAGGGCTATTTATAGGGGAGTGACTGGCCCTATTTGGAAAATAGGGGCCGGCCATATATGGTCAAATTGTGAGTGTAATTGCAAGATATTATATGAAATAATATCTTGCAATTAACTTGACAATTAAACCTAAATTGAATAGGAAAATTGGGAGTTACCTTTTGTATAAGATTTGATGAGGAAGTGATGAAAGAGATTTGAATAAATATTATTTTAATCACCTTTGACTCTTCATTGATTGAGCCGTTATTGTCTGTTGCATAAACGTGAGAATCCCAGTGTGCCTCGAGGATAATTTTATCCTTTTAATTCAAAAATCTATATGTTACCTCCATAATTTTTTTAATTATTTTTGGCTCCACATAGTACTTATTCCCCACCACCGTCGTCGTTTTGGCTTAATGAGTAGTTGAATTATGTCAGTAGTTGTGTCTGTGAATAATCCGAACATCTGAGTTTCACCTTGTGAGATCCTGCGAGCTGCATATGCATGGTGGGGAACCCTAAACCTCTTTATAAAATTACCCTACAGAGATTATGATCTTTGTCTGCTTGCTAGGTACCCCCACTGCCTCGCTTTTCTTCATTACATCCTCCTCCTCATTGGTACCCTTTTTCTCTGTACTATAAACGTAAGCATCAGCGAACCTGTCAGCTAAATATGTGTCAAGTGTCACCTCAACTAATTGATCGATCTCTCTCTTAAGTTTTGCTCAATCCGATGAGATTTCTAAATGCAATTGCGTGTTCTATACAACCATATATGTGAATCTCGATTGTTAAATTTTTTTGCTATACATTCAACGTCCTATTTGTTTAGTACATGACATACACCGAAGCATAATAAGATTTTTGCAATCTTAAAAACACGTGAGAAGACATGTCCTGCAGCTATGGATCTTGGAACCTTTTCATCTTATTTCCAATAAGCTTTGAAATGAATGTTCAAACTTTAACAAATTCTACATCGTACAGTTGTAGAGGTCCAAAAGTTAACTGTTGATCATTTGTTCAGGCACTGATTCTAAATATCTTTCCACAGCTCTTACCTCCTCCTTTTTGCGTGTCGGTATCACATGGAAAAGACATGAATTCAGTTTTAAGTTTTAACCATAGTCAATGGCTTCAGCTATCAACATATGTGCTTTAAATTAGGTTACGTGTTATTCAAAATAGTTAGCGTATCTCCAATAGTTTTTCTAAATGTGATCCTTCAAATATAAGTTTTTTGGTCTATGTAGCAATTAAACGATTAAAATTTGTTGTTTCATAATTTTGATATTCGTCGGCCAAGCTTTTGAGCGACAAGCTTTGCCTAACAAATTTTCTTCGCGTAAAATGTTAAGCGACGAAATTTTATTTGGCCCAACAATATTTTTTTTCATCTGGAGAAGGTTTTTTTTAGTGTATGACTTTCTTTTTTAGTGTTTCATTTTTGTAAATCTTGAAAAACACAGATTTTAATAATATAAAAAAAATGTTTGAAGAGGGTGTAGGTGCCATTTTCTAAATTGGAAGACTTATTTGACAACTCTGTTGGAGCACCAAAAATTATATATAGCACTTCAAATTTGATTTTGTAGACTTTCTTGGAGATGCTCATGGTGATTTTGATACAGTAGTCTATAAATTGGAAGTATATCCCATCTGAAAATTTTTGTTTGAGGAAAGCCAAGTGAGTTTTCATTTTGGAAATCTTAATTATAACATCAGTGACCAAATAATTAGGTTCCAATTTAAAAGTAAAAAATTAAAAGCTATAAATTTATATTTGACTCAAAAGGAAGCAATGCAGGTTATAATATCTCTGGTGCATACGGAGTCAAATTTGACTTTTAACTTTTTAGTCATGTATATTAGAAAGAGATTAAGTTAAATTTAGAGTTAAATACAAGTTTTGTATCTTCTAAAAATGTAGGGGTCTCACTTTTAACTTTAGGGTCATATCCAAGTCAAATATAACTTTGCATATAGCATCAAATTCATATATGAACCCAACTTTTATGGTGCATTGAAGATAGTTTGAGTCAAATTTATAGTCAAATATAACTTTAGACTCTATATTTTATGGATGATTAGAGATAGTGTTAATTGTCTGATTCATATGCCTACCGCTTTCTCTTGAGACCTAAGTTTACTGAAGTTAGTTAAGATGTATTTGCTTATTCATTTGTACTGCAGTTCGAATCTCCACGTACTTCCACCCAATTTCAGCCACTGATTATAATCCTAACTCTAAATTAAACTTGTTTCTTCTTGCTTTTATCCCAAGTCAATTTCAGAGGTGTTTTTGCCAAAAGATAATATCAAGGTTGGACACTTGTACCTCTGTGCTGAATCTGATTGCTGTTGGTTGATACCAAACCATACATTTATCATCAACGTACGGGGCAACAAAATATCTACTACACCAGACCAAATTGTGTACCCGCAAATATAGACGTTCGTCATACTTCTTTCCTCACAATGAATGTACTACTGCCTACTGCATGTCTATGTCAGTGCTCACGCATGCATACAGACCCCCATGCCAGCCTCCTACAATCGAGTACGTTCCATTATTAGATCAATCCATTGCTCACGATGCCGCCAAATGCATATGCATTGCACCTAAAAATGTTTTTTACAGTGAATCGCCCACGCTAGCGTTTATGAATCCTAATTCATGTTCAGCGTCGAGTTTCCCCAAATAAGAAATTCAACCACTGATTAATTTTCAGTTTACAAGCAAATTCATGCCCAGAGGGATAGCGGAAATTACAGTGTACCACAATTTAATTACACAAATGGCTGAAAAAAAAGAAAAAAAAAAGAATCACAAACATATGAAAGTGATGTGTAACCTTGATTTATTTGTCCGGCTTTAGTCCCCACATGAGTGAAATTGATACTTTGTTACAATTTACATGTTCGAAATTAAGAAAACAACAAAAACTGGAATATATAACAGTTCAAATTTGCAAGAATTTGGCCTAGCAAACAAAAGCAATAAAAGGAAGGAAAAAATTAGGAAAGAAGGAAAGAAGAAGAAGAGAAAGTAGGAAAGAAGGAAATTAGGACATCAGATCACACATAGCGCTCAAAGCCTTAATAAAATTAGGACACCTGGGCAATCTCGAACAAATAATTAGCATGCATGCGCCAACTGCACCAGCCACCAGCACCAAATGCATATAACAAATAACTAAAAGCGATTTCAGATCACCAAATGTTCTTCTCATCACGTTTGGAAGAAAAAGTTAAAAGTTCTTCATTCAAGAAAAACTTAAGCGCTTTTTCAAGAAGCACTTGCACTTCTAATAGAAATGATGTTACTAGAAGTGCCCTTGAACAAAAGTTCTTTCTAAAAAAGCACTTCCAAATGGGCTAATTAAGTCACCGGAAGAAATTATTGCCAACGAAGAAGAGAGTAGAGCACTGGTAGAGGGCCAAAACCAGCCATCGAATAAAACACAGTATAACTAAACAAACAAATAAATGGCTAAGTACAATTAAATTGAAGCCAAATCACGCTTCAGGTAGACAAGCCTAAAAAGAAAACACATCACTTTGAGCATGCACATGCTGCTAGTTCCTCCACCATGCGCGCGCTGGTTCATCACGAGCATAAATATCTTGCATTTCAAGCACAATTTGGCAGCGACCGTCCAATCGACCATCATGCTCTTGTTCTTCTTCGTTCAAGTCTCAAACCAATATATTATTGGTTAAGGAGTTGAGGTTGCACGTCTAAAGACATCCTCGCGACGACATTTGGGTCATAACAATATTCAAAGATATGACATTCAGTAATGATCAGCCATATGATCACCTTCGCTGCTACTAGTACTTCTGCTGGTACTGTTAATGTCGTTGATCATGAACAGTCGAACCTAATTATTAGTCTTTCTCTGGAAACCCCGCCCAATTCAACATTCCATCGTAAACAAAGCTAGCTAGTACGTGGAGTTAGAGTAAAGATCGTCGCAGATTCGTAGACGAGCCCAACTTTTACTTGCTCCTGGCATCAACAGGTGGTGTGAAGAGCAACCCATCCGGTATATGGATTGCTGATGTAGTAATTCCGTTGATACTTGTGACTTACACAGCCCAAAACCATGTCAGTGTACATTCCTACCACAACTGGCTCTTGCTTCAAACCATGGAACCTGTGAGTTTTTTGAAGACCAATACTAATTAAGGGAGATCGTCGATATTGCCATTGGGTTTCATAAAATTTGAATTTGATGCTCGATTTCGTTTTGTCGAAGGTGATGATCCTACTAAGTGATGGATATGATCATAGGCTGGTCCTCCAATGGATGACATAGATCTACTCACTCCTTCGTTAGCATACCTATCATGGCGGCTGAAAAGAGAACCAACTAACTGATATCTAGGCTCCAAACGATACAAGATAAATGCCTTAAATTTAAGAGGGCCACATCTCTCCTCAATTCATCCAAAAAGATGGAGCCTTGAAGCATTATATGTAACGGACCAATTACTTTCCAATACCAAATACCAAATCTGCACAATATCGTGTACTTCATCTCATTTGCCCACTACAAGCGTATTCACTTGGTTACGAAATAGTAAAACTGACAAGCAATGCAGACACAAGATATAGCAAAGGGGACAGTGACATAGATCCATTGCATGAATTGGTTACACAGAGGTCATCCTAGAGAATTGACTCAAGCCCACGCAGGGCCTCGTTCGATCCAAGCTAAAAAACCATGACAACAACAAAGCATGTATGAGAGAACATTACCAACACGACGGTCATCCTTAGATTTGGATCTACACTCGGTGAAAATGATACATAAACCAAGGAAAGTGAAGATGGACAAGTACCATTCCCGGGAGGCAAAGAAAATACAACACATGCATGTATTAATCAATAGATCCCGACTCCAAAATGAATACTCTGCATTGCTTATTCATCCCCCATAGCTAACTCCAATGCATAATCATCTCTATCCTGCATCATGAACATACTGTACAAGTAAGATACCATTAAACTAGTTTCTTGGCGTTAGCTTAATCATTCTTCTTTTGTTCCGCACACGAGATTTGTTTTCAGTCCGATGTCTCCACGTGATATCAATCTTAATTTCGAAATGACCCCATGGTATCATTCTTTAACTTGTTATTAGAAATTTGAAAAAAATCTAGAGAATGACGAGGAACTCACAATTGGTCCCCGGGCAAAATATCTGCCAAATTGAAGCCAATATACCTGTAGGTGCAAATATGTCAGATTTCTATAACCAGATGAATTTAGAAAAATAATAATAATAATACACGCTCCATTCAGGTGGTTGATGATAATTTCTTTAAGAACAGATGTGGAAATTAGGACGGTGCAAAACACCATCATATACCAAATAATTCCATCAAAAGAAAAGAGATCGGTAATTGCAACAGGGAAAGGTCCAAGACTTTGAGTACTAAATCACATCGGATGACAGAAAAATGACTCAGATTTTCATTAGAGGCGAGTAAACTTTATATGCTATTCCAATCTCAATGAAATAGATTCGAACTTTATGACATCCAAATAAGATCATTACATTTCCAGAAAGAGAAAGGTAGAACTCAGTAGATTACCTCATCCTCGTCTTGCGTTTCTACTTCAAGATCAGATGATGGATAGCCCACACAGAGAAGTGCATACCCCTGCATTTCAGACAAGATTACAACAATTCAAGAATACTTTAATCATAACTTTGCATTTTTAGTTACAAATAATTTCTACATTGTTGAGAAATATGATCAGTTTGTGGCTACCAGGACTTGTTTTAATAACATTGTAGGGGGAGGTTTCATCGACACCTTCGAAGCACTAAAGGTCAAATTCGTGTGTACACCCAAGGATTAATATTGCGTGTGGCGCACACAAGAACCCTTGCACATAAAGGACTATTTCCCAAAAAATTTGGCAGATCAAAACCCCATAAGTTTCGCATTATGTAAGCAATTAGGAAGGCCATTTCCCTATACTTCTCCAATTGTATGTGTTCTTGTTTCCAACCTCGATACATTATATTAAGACACAACTACAAAAATAATAGCCCTGACATTCGTTTCTTGTTTTCTATGACTTATTCACCGAACAAACCCAGTGTTCAAGTAAACTTGAAAATATAAGTTGATTGACCATCAATGAACAAATCTTGACACAAAAGCAGGAAGTGTGCACATTAATAAAGTTATAAAAAGGCCTCAAAACTACATGCCTTTGATTTCAGTTCAGCAGAAATCCCTAGTGCCTCAGGCTGTCTAAGTTCTCCGGATTTTACGCGTACAGCACAACTTGTACAACAACCTGCCGAGTAAAAACAATTGGGATTCTATCATAGAATGAATCGGAAAAAGAACAAAACAGAAACAAACCCACATCAGATCATGTCCTAGAGATTGACTTGGAAAAATTCCACGTCACATTATAACCTATACCGGATGAATTTGGCTACGGAACATGCATTTACTTAATAGTACATTCACCATCTAACAGTCAGATGCACAACCAAAAACAGAGAATATCATATATGCCAACATTTGACTGTAAGATGGTGAATGTGTTAAGTAAATGCATGTAACCGTAGCCAGTCTCGAGTTTTAACACGCTTCAAAAAATTATTAGTAAAAAATGAATGAACGAACAGTACCGTGCCTGCAAGCGAATGGAAGAGTGATGTCCTGCGACTCTGCTGTGTGCAATATGTACTGGTCCTGAAAATAGAGAGAATTTTCTATGAATTTCTCGGGAACCAAACAAACAAACAAGCAAACAAAGAGAAGGCCAGAGTCGGACAAATACCTCAGGGACGAGGAACTGGTGGGAGACGCCTCGTTGTCGATCGTGAACTGTGACTGTGTGTGTGGGAACTGAAGGAGAGTAGGCACCGGTTCGGTCGTTGACAACCACCGGAGTTTGGAGCTCGGAAGTCGTGTTGCGGCGCCATTTGGTTATGTTGGAGTGGTGGGTGACGGTGTTCGGCCAAGTGATTTGGCGGTTGAGTGGCGGTTTCCGGTGGATAGAAAGGGAAATGCAGGGATTGATGGCATGGTCCATGACTCTAACTCTGGCTGACGGGTAAGCCATGCGCAGTTAAGAAGATAACGAAGATCCTATTTGGAACCATAAATAGTTACGACCAATCAGAGCGTGCCACGTAAAATATAATATCAGAAAGACGAAACTTCCTTTGACAGGATAAGCCGACCGTTATCTAAACCCTAAGGGCTAAAACAGACTAATCCAAGAGAGGCAGAAGTCGACAACTATCATGCCCAACTGATCCCTGCATGTTCACCACGTCATGTATATATCGTTGGCGTAGCGGTGGGTCGGTGGACGTCTCGTACCGTCGACGGTGTCTTCCAATCTTCTACTCCTTAATTTGCTCTATATATAAGAATGAAATATGATTTTGTTGTGATACACAGAGGGGAAGAGAAGACTTAAACAAGTAATTAGCTCGACAGATAGACATGCAGTCTGCAAGGGAGAAGCTAAGCAATATGGCCAGTGCTGCCAAGGAGCACGCAGACATATACAAAGCTGAAGCTCAAGAGAAGGTGCTTCCATCTTGCATCTTGCATCTATTCACTATTTACAGTATACAGACAGTTTGGTTTGGATTGTTGAAAATACGGAATGAGCACCATAAAGTGTTTCTCAGATGAAATTATTTGAGGATTTCTCAACAGGAGACTTTATAAGCTCCTTAATTGGGATATTAGAAACATTAGAAATTTGAAAAAATAAATATATATTGGAATCGCTGTTTAGTAGTATATATTTAGTCATGTTAATAACGTCTGATGTCTGTTGGAATTGTTATTTTTATGTTAAAACCGTAAGTAGGTGGTGAAGGCGACAGCAAAAACGGACGAAGAGAGGGAAATAGCGAGCCAGATAAGAAGAGCGAAAGAAGGCAAGAGCAAAGATGGAGTTTTCTTGAGGCCAAAACCAAGCATTCTGCTGAAAAATCGACTGCTGGTGCTGAGAATAAATCCCCTCCCCTCCATGGACAGGATGATCAGCCTGTGGTTGGGGTTGGTGATCATCACGATGGCCATGGCAATGATCACCAACCTCACGATGCGGCTCCTCTGCCTAAAACCACAGTTCCGGCATACCCACTTGGAGGTTATCACACCCACAAGTTTCCCTTGAAATAAATATACCACGTACGTTCTGGGGACTGTAAACCCTAGGTCCCTAGGTTTTGAATAATCATGGAAGTAAAAGTTTACATAATTAACTAGGGTTTAAGACCAAAGTTTGTGTAGCTCTGTAAATTGCTCACTCTTGTAGGATTTTTGTTACAAATGGTCTTTTATGTATTGTAAAGTGGTCATTTTGGTCTTTAATGTTTTAAACTCATCAGTTTGGTCTTTCATTTATTGACTTGCTCATCAATGTTGTTTTTAACCTTCAATTCCGTCAAGAATTATGTTAGTATGCTAACGTGTCATTTATGTAGGTTCTATAATCTTATCAATTTAGAGGAGATTAGAATGAATAAGTTTTCTTTTTGAATATTTCATCTTGTACCCATTAGTTGGTCATAATTTTTTAATTTCTCCCTCCACATGCCTTGAAATTGAGTGAGTAATCTATCCTAATTGAATTTTACATACCAAACGAGTTTGCGTGTGGAATCTATAAGTAAGATAGGGGCGACCATTTGTTCGCCAAAGTATTCCTAATACGAAAGTGCAGAGAAATTTCTTAGATGAGAGCAATAGAATATCATTATAGAGTAATACAAAATTAGGGGTGGATACAAAACATACCAAATCGACCGTCCAAACCATATTGGTCGATTTGGTTTGGTTTAAGAAAAAGGTTAAACAATTCAAAAATCAGATTGAATCAATTTACTTTTGATTTGGTTCGGTTTTGATACTTTTGAAATCAGACTAAAATAAAACCAAATCAAACAGATTAACAATGGTTTGGTTTTGTTCGGTTTCATTGATAGTATTAGTCAAAGCCGAAGCAAACAGAACTGTTGAATACTAGTTAATTCAGTTATATTTTTAATGTCAAACCAAGTTATATCGATCAGCGCCCACCCCTAAACAAAACATAGTGAACCAGATTTCCACCAACAAAAACAAAAACCAAATCCCCTCTTACATTATTAAGGAACTCTAGAAACTAGCCTACAGCAGCTCCCCAATCTAATAAAATCACAGAAAGTCACAGATACACTAAGGCTGGAGAAAGAAAGAGAACCCAGAATGAGGGCAAAAACCTGACATTTCAGAGAGTTTTGTTCTAGGAAAATAATTTTCACTCCTATTTTCTTTACGTGAACAACCCTCTTAATTCCTCGTTTTTGAATTTGTTAGAGTTAAAAAGACAATCAAACTATAAAAATAAACATGAACGTGTAAAACACAAAGGGTAATGCCACAAAGAATGAACCTTACCTTTCTTCCACCATCAAAGACAGCATTTCCACAACGAATGTTCGAGTGTTAGAAAGAATGAATAAGACTCTATCCGACCATTTAAACAACATATCGATGTTGATCACAGAAAACACCAGAACACAGAATTAGCATTACCACTACTAGTTTATATTACTGAATTATAACAAATGTTTACACTCAACTCCTACGTGCAATTCCATGAACACAGGTCCAAGATGCTCTGTTGCCAACCATCAGTACAACCCAAAACCTTAAGGAACCAACCAGTTTTCAAACCCTAAACCTTAGGTATTAATATAATGGGACGTAGTCCTCCACATTTCTAA
>JAOTRO020119244.1:0-13523 GCA_028566515.2 Pyracantha coccinea | reverse complement strand
CTGGAGCACAGTGCTCGGGCTCTTGGGCACTGTTTTGGGGCCTTCCACCCGGGCCATTCCATACACTGGACCTGCTCTTAGGGAAGGGTGGGGGTTAGAAGTGTTGAGCATTTTTAACCATGTTTATTTGGCCAAGCTTGCTTGGAAGGTGCTGACTAATGAAAATAGTTGGGTGCAAGTTGTGAAACAAAAATATTTGATCGATGAGCATTTCCTTACAACTAAAATTCGGCAAAACCATTCTTTGGCCTACAAAGGAATCTTTTCTTTCTCTCTAGAAGTGTACTCTGCAAAGGGATGAGGCAGGTTGTGGAAAATGGTCAAAACATTATGTTTTGGACCTATAATTGGGTTTTTGCTTCCCATTTTTCCTTCTTATCCTAGAAGCACATATGTTAAATATCAACTGGAACTTTAAAGTTAGTGATGTCCAAGGAATGGAAGATGGGACAAAGAATTGATTTTGTCACTTGTTTCTACTGATGTTGTAAGTAAAATATGTATTATTACTCTTCCTTTGAGGATAAGCCTGATGAATTTGTGTAGGGACCTTCTGCTAATGGTGATTTCTCAGTCAAAACTGCTACTTGGAACCAATTTTTTTTCTTTCTTTTTTTTCTTTCTTTTTTTTCTTTCTTTTTTTTCCAAACTTTGATCCAAGTTGAGGAAAGTAGAAATGCTCCCTATTGTATATAAATAGGCATTGTTTTGTAAGTTTGTATTGTTTTGCCATAGAATGTATCCATATGCATTTTTGGCACATACTACATAGGTTATTTACATTTTTTTTAACATTATGGATACTTTCATTTGACATTTATTGTTTCAAAGTTATATCGTTGCATTGTTTTTTTTTATCCATTTATTCAATGAAAAAAATATTTTCTAGTGTAGTCATTTCTAATTTATATGCCATACAATATGGAATTTTAAATCCCATAACATGTCAAGTAATAAATGTCAAATATATGATATACATATTAATAGTAATAATGAGGTGTACAAAGTGAAGGACTTTGATTAAAAATTGAGAACCATTAAGGTTTTAGTTAAAGAATATTCTTAAATAAAAACCAGATCTCCAGTCTCCCTTTTATTTGGGATGATCACATGTGTTGTTGAATTTGCACAAAGAGATGGAAGCATAAAAAAATAGCATGGCTGCAAGTTTGACAAATGCATCAAACTAGACTATTTTTACACTGAACAACTTTAGATATTTAATCTTTTTGAAGTATGTATTATATAGTTGACAGTATTTCAATTAACTCAAAAATATTATAATGTTATTTTATATTTGATGGTTAGCTACTTTATTTCAATGGAGTAATTTTGTCATAATAATTATTTAGTATTGTGGCTTGATAAAGTAAGGCGGGGATTATAAGAAAATGTATGTGTAACAAATTCACTAATATTTTATGTTTTTAACTACCTAATTAAATTACTAATACATTAGTTACATCATACATGACATGTCTTTTTTTGTTTTTTGTTTTTTGTTTTTAATTATTATTAGTAAGAGTAGGGTTACAAACCTTGGTTGCATGGGCTAGAAGTTTAATACACAGCAGTTTTATATAAAAGTTTACCAAATAATTTGATAATGTTTTTTGTTTTGTAAAAAAATGATAATTTTTTTTTTGCTAAAAATATTTTTTAGCAATATAGTTAGCCAAACACTTAACTGTTTTTGTCACTAAATATTAAGGTCTATGATATTTCTCTTCACTTTAAAGTGAGAGATATTATGTTCGATTCACATTATATTAGACCATTGTGAGAATAAGTTCATTTTCTTCTTCTTACTATAAATAATATCATTCGGTTAAAAAAAAAAAAAAAAGACACACTTTACTATTTTTTTCATAACTTTGGATTTTCACCGCAGCAAAAGCAATTTTGGAAAGAGAAAAAAAAAAAGATTGCAAATCCAATCGTGCCCCAAGTAATCTTCCCAAAACAACTGTGCAGAAGAATGTAAAACTCGCAAGCAACAACACTTGCCGAACTTTAATTGGTCCCCGCACCCTAACAACCCCAGTTTGCCCTTCTTCCCCTGCAGCGCCAGAAATTCAACGGTACAGACTGTTCACCTTTCAGAGCGAGAGAGAGAGAGAGAGAGAGAGAGAGAGAGAGCGCCATGAACAGAAGGAACTTGCTTCTGCTCAAGATCCTTCTGTTTCTATTTGCCTTAAACTCCCTCTCTCTCCTCCTCTACTTCACTTCCAACTCCAGAACGCTTACTCCGACCCAAACCCAAACCCACCCCTTTTTCTCCCTCAACCGCCTCCCCTTAACCGATCAGAACCGCCGCCTCCCGCACCGCTACTCGAAGCCATGGCCGATTTTACCCTCCTACCTCCCCTGGTCCCAGACAACCCAGGTCCCCTTTCGCTCCTGCGAAGCCTATTTCGGCAATGGCTTCACTACCGTGGTCGATCTCTTGAAACCCAAGCAAGATTTGAGCTCCAATCGCATGGGTTGGTTCAGGTGCTGGTTCAGTGATACCTTGAGGAGCTCAGTGTGCGAAGGAGGGGGGCTCCGGATGTACCCAGAAAAGATTAAGATGTCTAGGGGAGGTGAGGTTTTGGAGGAGGTGATTGGAAGAGGAGAAGAGGAGGAGCTGCCGGAGTATGAAGACGGTGCGTTTGAGATTGATGGAGGAGATGGGGTTGATGGAGGAGGGGGTCAGAGGCTTGTGACCCAAGAATTTCTTGACCGGTATGTGCCTAAGGGTCAGATTGATCAGCACACTATGAGAGAACTGATTGGGTCGATTCGGACCGTGCCCAGTGCAGAGTTTCAATGCAATGAGGTTAGTTGGGTTCTGTTAGTTTCTAATTTTTGGGTTTGGCTGTTGATTGTGATTTGGAGGATTTAATTTGTTTTAGTGGTTCATTGTTAGTGTGATTTTGGTATATGGGGTTTTAAATTATCGAGTTTTATCTAAGGAACTTGTGATTTTCTAGTTTCTCTGTGTGAGTTTACTGATGATCAATGTGGTTTTCGCTATGGGAGTTTCCAAGTTTGGAAATTTTTAGTAAGGGTCTGTAGAAGATGTGAGGTTCTTTAATGGGTTGGGATGATCTGGTGTCAGAAATCTGCGGAATTGAATGCTTGTGGTGCTTGAAGGATTTGAATGCAATGATGAATGTAACATTTTGTGAATTTCCAAATAATGGGAAGATTGCTTATGGGAAAGTGGATGAAGATCTATTGTCTGCTCAATATTGTTGTTGGATAATTCAAACAAAGAACGAAGAAAGTTGCAATTTTGAGAGAATGATTATAACCCGGCTCTTCTTGTTACAGTTGTTATTTAATGTTCTATGATGACTGTAATATTGTTTGCTTCTTTTCTAAATCTGCTATGAAAGTCCAAATTTGCAGTGGATTGAGGAGCCAACACTTCTGGTGACACGCTTTGAGTATGCAAATCTTTTCCACACATTCACAGATTGGTATAGCGCTTATGTAGCTTCAAGAGTCACTGGCTTACCACATCGACCTCATTTGGTCTTTGTAGATGGCCACTGTATGGTACGTGGGTTTGATTTTCTTGTTCGAGTTATCGTTTCTTCTCAAAAATAAATTCTTGTTTGAGTTATCTTTCCTTTTGTTACATTTTTCAGTTTATGTGCACGCAATGCTAGGGGTGTAGATTAACTTGTGATTTCATCAGTTGAGGCATATTGAAAGGAAAGAAACATGCAAATTTAATCTTTTTACTTGTTTAGTGATAAGAAGTAGCTTTCAATTTTTCTTTTAACAACTTAAAAGTTCGTATTTATTTTTTTTTTTTTCGGGTGACGGCACAAATGTTATATGTAAATGATGACTTTTCGGATAATGCTTTCTATACTCCTAGTTCGTCTGACTAGTTTTCTGTTTAAAAATCATCCAAACTTGTTTCAGTACCAAAAACAGCCCATACAAAGGTCATGACGATTGAGAGAAAACCCAAATATGATGTCCAGAAATTTTGGCTGGATAAGTCATAACGAGGAATGAGATCATTCAATATATGTAACTAGATGGGATGAACAATGTGTTAGTGGCCAAGAAGATGGACAGTATAGGTGAGCTGACTGTCGACTTCTGATGTTAATCAGCATTCCAGAATAGGTAACAGGGTAACCGAAAAGTAAAAATGTTTTAATAATATTGTTCTTATAAACATTGATCAAGGACTGACTTCTGCCCACGATGAAAGCAGTTAGGATGCCCTCTTTAGGATAGAGGAGCATCCTTTGTCGGTTTTCCTGTCATTTGTTGCTCCTTTTTTATTTTATTTTTATATTTTGATTCTGCTTCCTCCTAAGTTTCAAGATTACTATTTGTAGGGTATAGTGTAAGTTTATCAATTTTCATTTTTTATAGTTGAAAGGATCGGTTGTTTCCGCTTAAGTGCTGGTTCACAAGTATCCTGTTACTGATATCTCTTACCTTTGGGTGGTTATTTTCAGACATCTTTGGAAGAAACGTGGAAAGCATTATTTTCTAGCCTTCGATATGCTAAAAACTTTAGTGGTCCTGTATGTTTTCGTCATGCTATTCTCTCTCCTTTGGGATATGAAACTCCACTTTTTA
The DNA here is from genome assembly GCA_028566515.2 of Pyracantha coccinea. NCBI lineage: Eukaryota > Viridiplantae > Streptophyta > Magnoliopsida > Rosales > Rosaceae > Pyracantha > Pyracantha coccinea. Next base: position 8,930 of record JAOTRO020119244.1, on the reverse strand, counting down.
AGGGGTTGAGTGAAACTATAAATTGTCATGGTGCATCAGCACCTGATCTATGGCAACACCCTGATGACCGGAAAACAGCGCGAATGTCAGAGTTTGGAGAAATGATTAAAGCCTCTTTTGGATTTCCAGTACATAGACATCGTTTTGAGAAGCCAACTTCAGGTCATAACGTTCTTTTTGTTCGACGTGAAGATTATCTAGCCCATCCACGCCACTGTGGCAAGGTTGAGTCAAGGCTAAGCAATGAACAAGAAGTGTTTGATGCCTTGCAGAACTGGGCATCTAATCACAAGGAATGCAAAATAAACCTTGTGAATGGATTGTTTGCACACATGTCGATGAAAGAGCAAGTCCAGGCCATTCAAGATGCTTCTGTTATTATTGGTGCTCATGGTGCAGGTCTTACACACATGGTATCGGCAATGCCAAAGACCGTGATTCTGGAGATTATTAGCAGTCAGTATAGACGCCCACATTTTGCATTAATTGCTCAGTGGAAAGGGTTGGAATATCATGCCATTAATCTCGACGGCTCATTTGCCAGTCCACCAGTTGTTATTGACAGGCTTAACGGCATAATTAGAAGCCTTGGGTGCTAAAAATTACATGGTTTTTGCTGAAATATATTCATCTCAATGCTGCTAGTGGAAGTGATAGAGAATCCTTTCTTCCTGGGAGAGTAGATAGTTGTGAAACATAGAATGAAGCTACCGAAGCAACGGTATGGGACAGTTCAAGGTGTTGGCCTTGCTTTGCAAAACGATATGGCATTGTGCAAGATTGGTTGAGAATCATCATAGGGACATAAACATTTTGTGGACTGCGTTGTCTCTGCGTATGGTATGTTTCCTCGACACCCAATACCATCATATTTGTCAGTTTTGTTTCCTCAGGTAAATGGCCTGGCTGCTTGAGGCATTGCGTTGCTTGTAGACTAATTCTTTGTTACATATGCTTGTATGATTGTATCGAGTTTTAGTCGGAAATTTTGTTATAAACTAATAAAATGGCTACGTTTTCGTTGTGAGATTGAGATCGATGTTGTTGCATTACATGTGCCTTGAGCAATTTAGTCTCGTATCGTCTTCGAGGGTGATATGGATAGTGCATGACATACCATTGCCATTCTATCATGAGCTGCCCATGTATAAAACACCAGATGAGTAGTTTTTGCCTTGTGATTTTCAATGAGTTGAGAAGCGAATAAAATTTACGTAATCGGTCTGGTTCACTTTTTTCCGACTTTCTTTCAACTTGGTTTGATTCTGTTCACCGGTCACCGGTACACTGGTTCACCGGCAGAAGCAAAAAGTTTCTGGTGTCAAACGTAGTACAAACAAGATAATGTGGCAAATTGAAAAAATGATCGTCGCATGACTCCATTTTAAACGGAAAGTGGTAAAATCGCCTAAAATGTAAATAAATAATTAGCGGTAAAATGTGAGTGAAATATGTTGATGATCGAGAAAAATGATCGTCACATGATTTTTCTTAAAGATGATCTTCAAATGAAGATTTATAAACCAAACGGTACGTATTATGAAACTTATATAGCAAAAATACGATATTCATGAGTAATTATGTGCATTTCTCACTGTGAAAAACGTTGGTATTACTACTATCCAACTTTTTTTAGCTTAAAGTAAAATAATTATCAAACGAGACGCAATATGGCCACCCAATTAGTTCCATGCTCATCCCGCCATGTCCGTCGACCAAAAGCCTTTCGCTGCGTTCCCAACTCACTTGTAGCCGCGGAGTTTTAAAAGCGCAACCTTCTTAGGTATGGTTTCGCTGCGCCCATACGCAACGGCTAGCATGCTAGTATTTTGCTTACAGTCGTCTATAATTACTTTGTTATATGCTTTTAGCTTAACCTGAATCCACTCATCAACCCCAATCATGCAAGTCGAAACCGAGAATTTGTGGTATTTGAGAAATGCCTTCCAACTGTATGATGAAATGCCACACTGAGCTGTTTGTTCTGAAAACTCATTTCTTTCATGTTGGTTTTTTTCCCCAGTGATTCTGCTTTGTTATTTACATTTTATTTGATGACATTTTTGCGATAAATTGTGTGCATCCTCTTTGTTTAAAGCAATAGCAATTTGCGAACGAAGATGGTGGTTTGCTTCCCCTCCACGCCCAAGAGGTTGGCTATCACAGTTGGATGCTTCATTTCTGCGGCTGCTCTTTTTTCTTTTGGAGTGCATCTCTCGTATGTCAACGTTGCTCCTCAACAAGCTCGAACCAAAGCTCGAAATGAATTTGTGAGAGAGCGGCTGAAACAGAAGTACGGCAGCAAGTGATACAACACGCATCATTTCCATATATCAGTTCGGTTTTCGGGTTGTATCCTGTTGGGGGAAAAAAGTTGGAGTTGTGAATTTATGATCCATCCCCTGAGAACTCTTTCAGGGATCGACACCTTACTGTTTCTGTGGTGGTTTCAGTTTTTTGTTTGTTCAACATTTGATGCATCAGTATTACACGTATTAGTGCGGATGATAGACAATTCTTGCGGGCATAATTTGATTGCCTCATTGAAACATGAAATGAAAGCAAACTCTCACCACTGAAGAAAACGGTAGTGCAAAACTGGATTTGGTCAAGTTGGCTAGTGTGCCCCGCCCTTTGCATCCATGTTCGAATTTCCCTCCCGCAGTTTTGACAAGGTTCGGAACAATATGGTCCATTGTTTCTCTCAGAAAGAGGCTCCAACAATGGAGAAATTCAAACGTACATACTCGGACGACTTGGCAATCTGACCGCACAAAACCCCCACACCCACACACTAGTGTCCGGTGCCCGCCCTACATGGATGTCCAGACACAACTTTTATTGTCCTAAGCAGCCGTCTGGACAGGAAGAACTCCTAACAAAGGTATGTATACATTGGGTCATTAGACAATTTGTAGAACGCAGTAGAGCACCAGATACTCAGTAGGGACTTGTGAGAGGCGGACTAGGGCAAAGAGAAAAATTGTATAAAATTACTCTCAAGTATTGCTAAACAAATCACTCGAGGCATCCAAATAGCAAGCGTTCACGTTTGCCAAAATAGGATTACTGATTAATTCAACCATAAAAACATTGTTTGGAGTAAAGCATTGTTTGGAGTAAAGCAAGTTCCGACTTCAAACTCAAATAAAATGAAATCCTTTAGAAAGTAGGAAAAGAGAGTGGAGATGACATATTCTGAGTCTACGATGGCTAAGTTCCGGTAACAAAAATTTAAGCAGCAGCTCCCTTCCCCTTCTTCCTCTGGAGCTTCTTCATGTAAAACTCCAGCTCTCTGCCCTCCAAGATATATCTGCGAAACATTACATATGAACGAACATCAGATGTGATACACCACTTTGCAACAAGAAGCGAAAAACAACTGTTATCATCCATGCTTCCAACTCTAGCAGAACTGCAAATAAGCTAATAAAGCGGCCATGGTAGTCGGACAAAGGACCAAATTGAAAGAGAGGATGATAAAGTCACATACCCATCACAACGGCCACACTGACCAGGTCGTGATGAAATACAAGCCAACAGACGACCACCGCCAAATTGTTCCTCAATATGCTGGTCCAAGGTGCGAGTCTGTTGACGCTTCTCCAGCTTTCTGGCTACATGGTTGCTCTTCTTTGCCTCCTCGGGAGCAGCAGCAGGTGCTTCACCATCCTATAAGAGCACAAAACATGTCAGTAGTGACCATCAATTCTACTAATCTTGATCACCTTAAATCCTTCATCTCAAAGAGTACAAAAATATTATCTTCCTTTCTGCAATCAGCATCCATACGTACACCAAAATATAATTCTTTCAACCAAGTGAACACGTTAAAGACTATAGACCATAACATTTTTTTCCTCTGGAAGCAAAAGCAATAAACATTCTACAAATACGTAAAACACAAGTCCACACTTAACGCATTGGACAAAGCTTAAATCATTGGCAAAAAAGAAATGAAGAGGCACCACTTCTAAGTTCACGAAACAAGAGATATAGACCCCTACCTCTGCTTCTTTCTTGGCAGCTGCCGCAGTTTTCTTCTTGCGGCCAATTTCAACTCCATAGTGCTGGAGATACCACTGCTTGAATGGTGCAGCATCAACCTGAACAATGGCACTCTTCACCAAAGTTTGAGTACGGACCAACTCATTGTTGGATGCATTGTACACAACATCAAGAAGACGGGTTTTGCGGGTCACGGCCTCGCTACCCCAGGAGAAGTTTCCAGTGTCGAGCCTCAGAGCACGCCACTTGACATTCCCACCTCGAACCCTGATCCTCCTCACTGTCTTGTTGCTTGACAACTTGGTGTTAGCAGGTTGTCTTCCGAGCTCGTACCTGCAAACAAAAAGTGCAAACTAAATTAATTCTCAAATCATCAAGGCTTTAAGGCAACATCATTTTACACAAATGTGAGAGTCCATGGTAATTACTGTTATCAATCATTAATTAAACCTAAACCAACGAGCAGTACAGAGCTTGTCGCCACAATATTGTGCAAAAACTTAGCACACAGTTAATTAATAAGTTAAACAACACCGCTCACAATCTAAGAAATAGAAGATTGGTTCCGTATGTTGCATAAATTAAAACAATCCTTTCAAATGAGACATAAGACAGTGAATTACATCTAGTCAACAAATCAAATCAAAGAAACAAACGGAACACAAAATTTCAAAGCAATTAAAGTTTCTTTCAACAGCTAGGACGCTCCGTCCTAAGTCATCTGATAACCGAAAACGAATAAAAAAAACAAAAGGGTTTTCAAAATACATGGAAAGGGGATTAATTTCTTCAAAACAAGAAGCAAATCATTGATTTATTCATCAAATAAACAGAAGAAGCACATTATTTAAAACTAAGATAACTTGCGCAGAGAAAAATATCAAAAATCAATACAAAAAGAGGGAAATATTACTTTCGCTTCTTCCTCCAAGCCTTCTTCTTGCCTCCAGTGGCACGTCTCTTGTGCATGGAATCACGAGAAATACCTACAGAAAATCACACATAAAAGCAAGATTTAGCACCACAATTCACAAATGCGATATAAAAAAAAAATCGAAACTTCAGATGAACAAATTAAGAGGTACCCATCACAAAAACGAAGTTGGAAAAGCAGAAAATGGATCCGAGATCGAGAAAGTAAGAGTGATGAGAGAGGTACCCATTTTGGCGTTCTAGGGCTCTGCTGCTCCTGGAGAGTCTGCGGCGACGAGGCTAGGGTTTGAGACGAGTGAGTGAAGGCGAGCTAGGTTTTTAGTACCAACGTGACTTCGCAAATTTACTTTATTGTCCCTCAGTGACTGGAGATATAACTGTATGGCCCAAACAAACTCTATACTTTAGGGCTGCTTTGGATTGGGCTTTTCTGAGAATCTGCACAGTTTGGGTTGAAGTGACGTTTTAGATATTGATGGGCCGAAGAGCAACTTTGGAGGCCCAATGTTTATCCTTTACCATTTTAATTTGAGGAATTCTGTTAAGGGTACTTTTTTTTCTTTTAACAAACGATGTTATCTGCACTAAGGTCATCTTCAGCCAAAATGACTAAATTTAGCCCGGTCCAGAATTATAACCCTACAAAATATTTTTTTTATATGAACAATGTCAAGTCATACTCGTATATCATCCCCAACTTAAGGGGCTAAAAATAACCCATAAATAATTTATTAGTTTTAAGCTTATACTTTAAAGTTATTAGTTAATTTAATTAAACTACATTTGGATGTTTTCAAATCTAACAGTTGAATTTGAATAAATCATTACAACTAAGAAGTTGGGGCCCCAAAAAAAAGGCTAAGATGAGAGCTACATTTGGTCAGCCTGATGCTCCTTCGGCCAAATAATGGTCTAGTGGGCTCCATATAATTATAGCACAGCCATCGGTTAGAGATGAGTTTTTAAGCAAATCAGGCTAAGAGGGGTAGGCTAAGCCTCACAATGGGCTAGTATAATGTGGTTCAAATTGTTTTTGGCGAGAATTGAACCTAAGACCTCTTACTTACAAGTGAAGAGAAATACCACTAAATCATAGTTCTAAATGGTAGCACCTAACTTTTAAGTTAAGTTCACCTAATAAAAATATTTGAAATGTTTTATTCACATCCCACGTATATTACAAAAGTAGTGTTCCGTCAAATTTAGCAACCAACTAGCAAAAGTGCCCGCGCGTTGCTACGGGTGTATAAAATATTTTGATAATATGTACATACAGAAAACAGAATATATTGAAGTTGGATTTATATACCTAAGATAGAGATTGGCAGTGTTCATAGTTATAAAAAAAGATTGGCAGTGTCCAATTGTTCACTGTTATAAAGATAGAGATGCTATGAAAGCTATATTCATGTACAGAAGTTCAATGTATCAAAATCGTTCAAATACGAAAATATACATATGTCCATATCAAAAGCTTAGCACCGCATATCTGCTCAGTGTCTATGATTTTTCCTGGTCAATCTTTTGGTCTTGCTTGCTTGGGAATGACCATCTTTTTCTTGGTCATCATGTTATTTTTTCCTTGTTATTTTTTCCTTTGTCCAGAATTCTCCTCTTGCTATATATTAAGAATTGGAATCGGTAAGAATTCAATATAAAAGACTAATTTTTTCAATCTATTTAACCAATGAATTGATGGAGGAGTGAAAAAGAGAAACAAAAAAGACAGCCATTATTCAATTACATGGAGAATTACTTGATACGTACAAAAGGTTTGAAAATTAAACTAACATTAAAAAAAAAAAAAAGAGATGAGATGGAGTGGAAATCACATACCAACATCAAGCTTAAATTTGTAGTGCTCATTTGTAGTGCTATCTGCAATAAGTCTTATCAGGAGCTTCTGCACTGGTTGACGTCTCGGTCTTTTCCTTAGCTGTATGTACATTGTAGACTTGGGTAGATGAGAAGCAGAAGAAAATAAAAATATAAGTTAAAGTTATAACTTAACTATCTAAGTTGATTCATGTCCAACACATAATAACAATAGCAAATCATTTTTCATCTCGTGCACTAGTTTGTCATTGTCACTCGAATTCAGAAATTCATTTACTTCAAATTTCTTAGTTAATTATGACCAGAAAAAGAATGTTTAAGCAAAAATATGTTTATGTGTTTTTCCACTAAACTACTTGTTAAACCAAATCCAAATGTAAAAAATAAAAAAATAAAAACCTTCGTCAAACCTCTTGGGCCTCAAGTTCACCGACTCCACCCCAATATTCAGTCGCGCCCCAGAAATTCTTGCACCTTTAGTAGCCTAGATCATGCACGTATCAGTATAAATACGGAAAAGAAAATAAACGCAACTCCAAACTTATAGCGAGGCCAATAAATAGCAACTGAGGATAATTTTTCGTTTAGCTACATTCAGAGGGGCACCCAAACCTGATATTAAAAAACAAAATATCCAGTATAATGCAAACGAATCAATATGTAGTATCAGTTTAGGATGCATAATTCAAGGCTCTAAAGCATTGAGTAGGACACCAAACTTGTCGGTATGGCACAATTGAGGATGCAAACTTTGTCCAATTGAGCAAGGGGCTTAATTTTGAAAAGACGGCCAGAATGAACACCAATGTGTTCACTCGAAGTAAATGTGCCTAGAAAACTCTACTCATAGTTTACAAATCTACAATTCTCAAAGGTTAATCATATAAAATCACATATATATGTATACACATATATGTAAATATTATGTATATTATATGTATGTAGTAGCTATTATTGCTGACCTTCGGCAGAAGTAGAGTTCAGTGTGATAAATTGAGGTATATTTGACTTTTACCCTAATTTCCATGGTCTTAGGTGGAGCAACCTTCACCCTCTCCATCACCAACGGCTTACCTGCCTCCCATGCAATTGCTGTTGCAAAATCTTTATCCCCAAATATCCTTCGAAAGACATGCAAAATGAAGAACAATGGACTAGCGGGCAAAGAAGCTGATTGGTGTTCATAAAAAGGATATTTTAGTTTTAATTACCTTGTATTTGAGAAGAGGTTCAGAACTCTCTTCAATTTCTTTTGGTTCTGGTTTGGCTTCAGGCCTAGCCTCCATTGTTGCCACTGATAGAAGATGGGCTCTTAGGAATATAAGTGGACATGAATGGAGCTTGATATGATCTAATTATGAAAACATATACTAATCAAACAAAAAATTTAAGGTTCATGGATGAATTTATCCAACGAAATTATCTAAATATGTTCAGAAGAATATCATTTTTTACATATTTTCTCGACAACCAAACAACATATTTTGTCACCGATGTTCAGACGGAAACAATTCGCTGGAATTTGAAGACCGAAACCCTAAAACCTTAACACTTGAGATTAAATGTGTGAGAATTTGTAGAATTTTATATGTTGGTTTGAGGGTTTGAGTTTGTTTTCTTATTTGATGCAAAGAAAACTTCAACCAAATGCCAAATAAAAACTCCAGTATATTACCTGATGACAAATTGGTGAGAGAGCTTTTGGGTAAAAGGGTCAGAGAAGGTTTGAAGCTGGAATCTGCTGATGCTGGGGTGAGTCAAGACGATGTAGGAATCTATTTACAGCCATATGGATTGGCGGTTCTATTGCCATTGTTCTAATATTTACATCTTTTACAAATTGAACTCCTAACTATCCTTAACCGTACAAATTTTTTTGTATGTAATTTTATTCACATACAAAACATAATATTTGATATGTATATACATACTATTTACACACACAAATTTGGTAGATAGTCCCTATTTATATCCTCATGAAATATGCAGATAATCAGCCTATTTTACCCAATCATAACCAAACTGTGTAGTTACAATTGACTTTAAGTCATCAATGGAGCGAAATACCTGAAGTCGAAGATAAACCTGGTGAATGTAGAAATCTTCAAGCCCTAAACAGAGTGGCCCTGCTTTTTGCAACAAAACAATCCTTT